>VYXC01000316.1:1291098-1386626 GCA_013397175.1 Platysteira castanea
ATCTTATAATCAAGATTCAGCTAACCAGAAAGGAGAAATGCTTTTCCCCAGGTTTCTCAAGTCCATCACAATAGTAAACAAACAATAAACTTGCTTGTCAGAAGTACTGCAAAAAACCCAAGCATTTTTCAACACACAAAGATACATTTGAAGCTCTAATACGTACAAGTTTGACCATATGTTTTGTACTTAAAAACAGAGGTTCCTTAAATTCCTCACAAAAATTCTAACATTTGAGTGAATTAACAGCTCTATTATAAAATAACAAGGCAAAATTCCATTTTATTGTTCTACCTAATTATAGAATCTGATTAATTTCAGTTATGAAGTTTCAAAATAAATTAAGGTGAATGTAATCAGAGTTCATGATTAATGTTATTTTAATGAACCCCCAAGAAAATACCATTTTGCCACTAGAACTTTGCCAAGAATTTTTATGTAAGCTGAAGTGCGGTGTGTACAAGTGTGAAAATCCCACATGGCACGGAGCTTCTATTCCACTTGATCACCATCAATTTGGTATGCAAATCACTCACTCTGAGAGCTGCCTCTTCAGATGGGGAACCACAAAGGAGCGCCTGCTGTGGGACAGCAAATGAGCCAGTGACGCACGGCTCATCACCCCCAGCCCTCTGACATTAAAGCTCCCACACGTTCCTGACAGGGGACACTTCAAAGCCCTACCACAACAGACGTGCCACACGTGACACTAGTAATATACAAATGAGCGTTAATTAGTGCTGCATTAATATAGAATTTCTTTGGATTAACAGTAATGTGTGATGATTGCCTTAGGTCAACAGACATGAACAGGATGGATGGTGTCCTCACAAACACCAGAGGAATTCAAAGTGTGCAGTTATACAAGAGCATGTTTGTTCCAGCTTTCATAGAGTACTTCCCACTTGGTATTCCCTAAGAAACAGACTTTTAGGGTGGATGCATTTCAGCAATAGTTCTATCTGCAATCTAATCATAAAGTGAGTGCTTCAATGAAACATGTTTCAAACCCCAATAATTTAAACATTGTTATGCATTAATTCTGTTTCTTAGAGAACAAAACCTCATCAGCTAATGCTGAGAATACTGATTAAAAGAAAACGATGTGTCCCTGCAGCACTATGCACCTCAATAATTTCAGCAGTTTTACACAAGAGCATGTCGTAAATGAGGCATGGAAAGCCATTAACTGAACAATTCATATTGAATAGTTTGTTGTAATTTATGCTTTCAAAGGAAATAATGAAAGTGATTTGTTTTTCTAGTAATAATGACGCACCTCCCTTTTGTGTCTTTCTGTTGGTAACTTCATTTTTAAAGAACTTCTAAATTTGCACAATTAACCCAGCCATCGCTGCCCAAAAGCCTTCCTTTGTCAGCAAAGGAAAAACTGCAGCTCTCAATGGTGTATCTGAATATGCAAACAGGATTTGTGAACAAGATTTATTTTTGTTTTCTGCTTTAGCATTATCTAGACACTTCATACTTCTCTTTGCCTTTTGCAACCTAGCTCTTTCTCCAAAATCTAGCTGCCACAATTGAGACTGTCAGCAGCAAAACAGAACTGTTCAGACTGAGATCCTGGAGGGAAATGCCTCTCAGGTATCCACCTCCAGACCTGAGCAGCTCTGCTGCCTACCAAGCACATGCTGAAGCTTGTCTGACTCCTTCTCCTCATCACCAGCTCTTGCAAATATAGATTCATAAATATAATAACACTAGAATATGCTAATAAAAATCAACCTTTTTTTTTCACTCCACCACTACATAAGGTGATGTGAAGTTCGGGGGTTTTATGATCTCTTTGCACCCTAAAGCCTTGAAGAGATATGATTAACAGATGGCAGGATCAACTGCCCTAATCCCACTTTCAGCAAGTCATTATAACAGAAACTTTAGAATTTTCTGGAAGGAAGAACATGATGCTCTCCCCATCTCAAAGCAAAAACAACTGTATAGGTGCTTCTCTAATTTCTTAAAAAGCTTTCAGTCTCTGGGGAACACAGTATCTACATCAATGGAATGGAATTAAGAGAACCTGAGTGGGAATAAACGTTACTGATAAAATTTGCTTCATAATCCTGTCTGGCTTAATTAGTCACTTCAATGCTACCTTCTTCTGTGTCTGTCTTGCATTTCTTTATTTCTCTGAGTAACTCCTTGAATCTACAAACAGTCTCACTGAGGATACCTGGATCCCAAAGAGGCAGAAAGATCTGCCTGTGTTCTGCACTGCAGAATCGATCTCATGCTTCAAATGTGAAGTGCTGCCAGCCTCCTCTCCCATTCACTCCCTTCTTCCCTATCTGCATGCATTTTGCCTCAGGAATTTGGAGACTCCACCTCTACTTTAGCAAAGAAATTAAAATACCCACTGAAATGAAGAATTGATTTCAGGTAATTTATATTGCTAAACTGCATTCTAAGATTCCTTCCTATAATATGCAACTATAAACCAAATACATGCTGACTATAAACCAAAATTATTCTTTGAAAAAAAAGAATCATTTTTGCTTCCCAGAAATAAGCATTAATGTTTTTAAGAGTTTGTGTGTAAGCTTTTCTTTTACAAAATAAGGAGGGAGGAGGGGAATTTATGCAGAGGCATTGTTAATGCCACAGAAATACAACAGTTACCCAAGAAACCACTCCCACTGCTAGCTAAAACTTGAAGATTTAAATGCAGAAATAAGTCAGCATTACTCCTGAGACAGGATGTAAAGAAAGGGTCTATAAATACCATAGAAGCACCTAAAGTTACGCTGCAGGAACAAAAAAAAAATCTTTTCAAAATTTATATGGACCTCAAAGAGAAGATACTTAAGGCTGGTTTTTAAAAAGAGGTACAGGCTAATAAGGCACAACATAAAACAGAAGATGAGAAAGATTAAATTTAGGTCTGGACAAGATATATACAGGCAAACCACTTGAGAATCTTTCATTCTGCTTTTCCCAGAACAAAAACCATTTCCATTTTCTTTAGTACCAAAGATCCCCTGTACATGTCAGTAATCAGTAGGATGAATGTAAATCAGTAACAGGGATAAAACAGTTGGCCTTACACACATGAACTAAAAGCAGCAACTGACCACAGGGAAAAAAAAGAAGACAGACCCAGATCTGCAAAACTGCGCAGGGAGGCAAATAAATATGATGAATAAATATATATATGCCCCTCAATCAAGTGCTTTTATGTTAAAAATAACATTGTTAATGGCCTGTTTCACCTAAGAGGACTTCGGCGAAACCAAGGGAAGTGGAGAAGTAAATCAAAGGCAGAATTATTAATAAATCAACAGTAATATGTGTAAAGACACCGAAGTATTACTCATATGAATATTAACTCAATTAGATGGGGCAATAAAGACATAAAATGCTGCCCATCAAGGGCAGAGCTCTGCTCTGCTTTAGTGGTGTATTCTTCCACTAACATCACAGTTTTCAGAACTATCAGCTAATACAGGTAACACTGGAAAATAATTTAGAAAATAAGGAAGCATTATAAATATAAAATCCTTATCACAGATACTGCAGCATCAAGGGTTGACTAAGCTGAAACAGCAGGAGCTGCTTTGTCAGCTCAGTGTCTGACTGAAGGGGTTAACAAACGTCAGCAAGGAAGAATGAGGGCACATGGGGGAACTCCCCAAAACAACCCTTGGGTACCTTCCAGTTATCTCCACCCAAAGCCACTATCTCCATTAAAGCTGCCCAAAAAACAGCATTTCACTGAAAAACATCTTCAGGAACAACACCCAACAAGGAACATAAATTAATTCTATCTAAACAGGAGAAGGAGTATATGTGTAAAATGGAGGAAGAAAGAAGGGGAAACCATAGAGAAGCCGACGTGATGAAAGTCTTGACAAAGCTGTAAGTGCTTGTCATGGTACTGGATTAAGGCACAGCAGGAAACAGGAAGGAGTGAAAATGGGAGGGCACAAATCCAGCTGCTCCTTCCTAGTGACTGGTATGAAAACAGATGGAACCCCCTGGGGCAGGGGAGTGAACAAACAACATCTCCATTCACCGAGCTGCCCACCTCACCTGCCATGGCTGTCAAATAAGGTGTTTGTCACACCAGAGGGACAGGACAGTGACAGCAGAGACAGACAGCACCATCTGAATTGAGTTACCACTTCAGCTTGAATACTTCCTTTTCTTCGGACATCTCAAGGTAGATCCGTTATTTTCCTTCTCTCTAAAAGCGCTTTTACTTTGCAACAATAACTTGCAGAAAATTAGGTTTAAAAAAAGGCATTTTTCACCTTCAGTAAAAGCACACCAAACCCCATAAAATATTTCATTTCCGAAATTTTTATAAAAATAAGAGCTTTGCAATCAGATATATTTGATTTAAGAAAAATGAAGCAAGTTTTATGGGCTGCAGAATATTATAAATCTTTTCTGATATCTTTTGGGGTAGAGGGAAAAGGGGAATTGTTGAAGGAAAAGATGATAGATTACATCTGCCCGTGGGTAGTAAGGCTTCCTACAAAGAGAAATGGCATACTCTGAATAATTACATGCAGTCTGAGGCCAAAAAAGACAGAGTCTAGCCCTGGTCAGATATTTCAGCTGCCACAAAATACTTGTAAAAAATGTGTGAGGAAAATAGGATGATTTCTCATCCTGGTTATCAACAGTTTTTCTTTTGCTAATTTGCTCAGCTTCAACACGAGGTCAAACCATAATTTCTTCTTTCTGCTTTGCAGAAGTTCTTCCATTTTGCATCATGAATATCAGCAGAAACATCAAAACAACAGCACCATTCAAAGAAAGAAAAAAAGAAGGAGAGATAACCAGGACTGTATTTTAACAAAAATATTGAGCATATTTTTCAAAAAAAGTTTGTAAGACACTAAAGTAACCAGAGTGTCAGGCAATATAGGCAAGACTGAAGAGGAACAGCAAAAAGTATTCAGTACTAGACCACTCTAAAAAAGTAGTAAGACCCCCAGAGCTGAGCTTAACTCCTTGAAACAAGGTGATGCTCTGGCTCCATTAAAGCCAGCTGCAGTTCTACCATTGGCTTTATAGAGGATTTGATATTTTCCTAGTGGGATTTTTGCACTCATACAGAAGATACCTAGGAGTCACCACTGGAGATAAGAATGAGAGCTTTACGTAGCACAGCTAGACACAGGCAATAGCCACAACACACTGGCTGATCAAATAATTCAATGCTCACCTGCAGCATTTTGAGGTATTTCCTATACTCGGAGCGTATTCGATTAGAGGGTTACTCCTTCCTTCTCACACTGAAGAAAGTAACTCATCCATAGAGTGATTTAGCAATTTCAATTTTGGGTCCCTGAGAAGTGGCCATTGGGAGCCTCCCGGAGACTGGCACTCCTTGACCACAGCATCCTCCACCTTCTGCTTAAGAGAATCAAAAAGCCACTGAATCACAGCTGTTCTTTACTGCCACACAGCTCTGAGAGGGAGACACAGCTGCCCTGATGGACAAAAGAAACTGAAAATCCAAGTGTTGCTCAGTCAACCCCTCTCTTGCTCATCATGGACCCTTCCTTTCCTACAAACCCGTTTTCAGGCTAAGAATTCTCAGCAGGGCTTTTGAGATGCTGTAACTTTATGAAACTCCCTCAGGAGCCACAGAAATAGTCTCCTCTTTCTTCACAGTCTCCTCCAAGAGAGATCAGTCACTATCTTAGGAAGCTCCAGAAGCTTCTCTCAGATGAGCATGTTCAGCTGTTCCCAATGAAAATGCCTTCTCCCTTCCTCCCAAAAAGTTCCACCCGAGCAAGGGCTACAGTGGCCAACAAGGAAATCAAGTGACCTTTCTCCCTGTCTGAGCCAAAATAAAATACACTGTAACATTCACTAAAGAGTAAACAATTTAATAACAAAAATTAGGTTATCGATCACACCATCCCAGAACATCAGAAGTCACATTTTATATCACAGTTCATAGATCAAAAGCACCAGAATAACATATATTTTTCTTCTTTGTAGTTTCTGGAACTTCGGGCTATTTTCTAGGTTGCCGTATGCATGACTTCAGCACAAGCTAACGAGATATTGAGTGAGAAATCATTAGCAGCTGGTCAAGTAAAACCACTCCATCAATCATTTTCATTTCCTTAATGTCAACAATTCTAATTTCAACTCTGGAAAAAAATTGTGTTTTAAACTGTGAAATACATCACATAAAACAGTGACATTTGATAGTACGCTTTTAGATTCTCAAGTTAACTGTGAAAAAGTTAGTTCAACACATAATGAAGTCATTCTTCCTTTATAACTACCCCAATTGCAGGGGGGAAAAAAAAGCTCTTCATCTAGATCAGGCAAACAAACTACCATCTCCTCCAGAATAAATCCATCATTTTGTATCTAAAGCACCAGTAAAAATTCTAGAACTGCAAAGCTGTCTTGTGTCTTCTGTTTATGAAGACATACTCTAGGTTGTTCTTGTATCCCAGTCAGTGAAACATCTACCCCTGACTACCAAAGGGCATTTCAGGCAGCACAGCTTCAACACCGTGCCCTGCTCAGTTTTCCTGGTGCTGCTTTTTGCAGACACTTTTGTGAACAGCTCTCCTACAAGAACTCTCCCTGCTGTTTGGCAGAAGCTCCCGAGGAGGGGAGCACTGCAATGAGTCCCACAAAATCCCATCCCTGCCGATACACATTGCTGTGCTCGGGAAGGGGCACAGCGCGACAGGGTCCTGGGGTGGCACAGGACCGGCTTTTCCTTTCAGCTGTCTGGAGCAGAGGCATCCTCCATCTCTAAAACTGGGTTTACTGGAGCGTTCTGATTATTAGAACAGGGAGATTACGGAACATGGCAACCCTCAGAGAAAGAAAGCTGAGACGGCCAAGTGACTCCAGTGACTGCCCCCGTTCATCTCTATCCTGACATGAGTAGGTGACTCTTTCCTCGCTTCCTTGTCCAATGTCTTGCAGCAGCACCCAGGTTTGCATCAGTCCTGGAGAGCCTGTTATGAACAATTTTGGCTTTCTTAGGCCAGTAATGTAATGTAAAGTTATTAAGTTATTAAAAGCATTTGAATATACGGGAAGCAAGGCGAGGGTTTCTTACTTTCAGATAATGAAACAACAGAGACTCCTTGAGTTGATAAGAAGTTCCAAAACATCCCAAGTCGATGCCCAGGACAATTAGCCAACGATGGGAATGCTCCTCACTGCAGAATGATTCGATCAAAAGTCTTCAGCAAGGCAATCAGAAGGCTGAAAAGGAGTCAATCAGGGTCTTCAGGAGCAAGCATCTGGACTGATGGATTTCAATATCCTTCTGCAGAGATAAAGGGGCTGCATTTTGGGAAGAGGGGTGTTGAAGTCAGGCTAGCCTGCAACCCTCCCTGGAGACAGCTTTGTCCGTAGAAAGAATCAGGAACAATATTTTTGGTAGATATTCAGGGGTGTTTTATTTCTCTGACCACATGGCAGCCAGGCGAGACACAGACCGACCACATGGCCACCAGGTCAGGCACGGACTCTGCTCCAAAGACCCAGGAATCATGGGACAACCACAGTTTTTGGGGCCAGGAAAACACCTATAACCAGTAAGGAACAGGATAACATCAGGGAGCCTGGAAACCCCGTGTAACCATGCCTCAACTCCCAGGGCCCATCCCCCAGGGGGGCACCTCCACAGGGGGCTGCCTTTTCTCGGGTGGCCATACGAGCGGGAGGGGGTTTTGGTGCTCTGTGGTGCTGTGTTTATTTCAGGGTTTTTCTCTGGATTGTCGGGGGGGGGGAACTGGGCCTACCCCAGTTCTGCGTCTCCAGCTGCTGTTTATAATAAACGAGTTAACCTTTTTAAAAAAGGTTTCTGACTTCATTTATAACAAGCCTTCTCTAGAACCCTGGGAAAATTTCCTCCCTTCAGGTCTCCGGCGAGGTCCATTGCCTACGGCCGTGCCATCCTGGGGCAGCCTCCTGCCTCCCAGGCGTCCCCTGACCACAACACGCTCCAGGCAGCTTTCACCTGATTTTATGTTAACACCAGGAAATTACTGGGGATTTCTGCTGTACAGCCAAATTACAGAAAGATTGGTTGGCTGGTTTGTTTTTACAGTGTATATCCATTCTCCTCAGGAAAAAAAAAATGTTAGTATGAGGGAACAGCTCACAAATTACATTACACAAATGCAATTTGGTTGCTAAAGTTTTAATCTTGTACAGCAAAATTCCTATTTTCTATTTCTTGTACTTAAGTTCCAGTTTATGAACAGATTACAGGATGCAAAATTGTTAGGTAGAATCTAAAATATTACATTTAGATAAATCTTTCTAATGTAGTTATAAATTTGTCAGGATACAAAAACTCCTGCTGGTATGATAAGCTGAAGCACTGTTAAACGTACTATTGCCATGCAAACAGCTCATGAAGAAATGAATTCCTAGTATGCCTATAACTATTATTAGTTTCTTTTATTAACCAGCCTTCCCCAGATGCTTGAACACAAAATTGTAGAAGGGACAAATTATTATTTGTAGATGGCCTGGAAGTTTAAAAGCCCCACCAAATTTCAGTCCAGTTTTGATCACTGCATACAGAAAGCATTCACTGTTACAAACCTACATTAATATGTGGAAAAAAGCAACTTTTAGTAGGAAAATGCGGTATAAAGACTGGGAATACTACATTGATAAAACTGTAAAGCAATAACCAGTGCAGCTAGGAGGGAGCTGATGGTCACTTTGTGCACCCTGAGCACTCTGAAACAGCCCACATGTTCCTAGAGCTCCAGGGAGATGCTGGGCAGCCCAACCAGCCCCAAATGTGTGCATGACCAGCTCTCTACGGCCTCCCAAGGGAACTGCTCCCGTGCTTACTTATCCACATGGTGGGGTTTTTTATCCAACACTGCACAGATTTTGCATTTTGCCAATTACCTTCGTCTTTCTGTGAACAGATACAGAGAATAACTTAACAGCATAAACCTTATAGAAACCTCTTCCATATCTGAAATCATCAGCATGTTCCTCTTCTCCACCTCTTCCTAAATTACAGAGACTCATAAAAAGTAGGAAGCAGCTGACTTAACTAAGTTATAAAATCCTTGCTTCATTTTGTTCCTCATATCAACCCTTGTTATTCTTAAGCTGTGATGCCCAAAATTTCCTACTGAGCTGAGCCCTACTTGCAGTTCATTTCATCTCTGATTTTCATACGGCCCTGGGAGCTGTAGAGCAGTACCACTGCTAAGCCACAAATCCTGCATTTTCATGTATACAGCGAACTTCTTCCCAAGGGTAATTGTTTGCACTTATCATTTCAGTCTGCAGATTTCAGACCATATCTTCACACTAAAAAAAAATAAAAATAAAGGGGGGGGAGGGGGGTAATGTTTTTATTGACCTATAAAATCCTATGAAGTTGCACCAGGGTAGCATCACTCAAACTCTCAATAATTTCCACTCTTCATTCCCTAAGCCATTTATTTACTTTTATTTCATTTATTACTAATGAAAATACACTATACACGTGAGTCCCAGGCCAGTCCTTGCAGAATCACACTTCATTAAGCTGTCCCAAACTGACCTGCTATGGCTACTGATTAAATACCAAATTCAGTAGGAATATTGTTTTTCAGTGACACGTATTTTCCCTCATTATACAATAACTGTGCTCCTCAAGTTTGCTTATGAAAACATCCTCTCAGTGTGCAATGCTGTGTGCAACATTACATCAGTTCACAACTTCCCTTTTAATCCCTAGCCAGCTATTCTGTCAAAGAACTACCTGTATTTGACAGAACATATTTTGAACATACATGCTTGTGGCTCAGCACCACCTTCTTATCCTGAGCAGTTTCAGGAAATTAACATATAAGGATTTCCTACAGCTTCTTCACAGTTATCCAAGTTAGAGGGACTGACCTATAAATTCTCTAGATAAAGGAATTTATCTGTTATGATAAATTTAGCTTTTCTGGTACCTAGAAATACTCATTCCTCACAGATTTTTACAATCAAGGCCAAACTCCTTTCTTAAATATTCCTGAACTCTTTCTGGCATATATTCACTTTGCCTTATTGACTGCATTAATTTTTCCCAGCTATTTACATGAAGCCTGAAGCAGGTAGGTAAGATAGTATTTTTGAGTTCCCGTCCCCATTTAGAAAGGTCTTTACTTTCCCTTCTATTATTTCCTTCTAAATCACTCCCAATGCTCAGATTTCCACCCTCCTCTTCACTATTAAATTTGCAGGTTACTTCTTTCTTCTAACTGAGCAAAGAAGCCTTTGGTGCCAATCAGACTATTGATCAGACTGTGCCTTGCTGCATTGGTTTTTGCCACAGAATGTTTGTTATTTGGCAAAAGGAGCAAAGAGCCTTTCTGGCCTAGAAACCACCTACAAAAATCTGTGTCCCTGCAGCAGCCCGTCCCCACAGGCCCGAGGGGAAGGCACGGCGTTCCCAGCCAGAGAGCAGTGGTTCCCCACGAGTCCCACAGCAGCACCGTGTTACAGAGCAGTCCCGGGACACTGCTCATTTATTCCACCTCATTTGCTTCCTCAGCCATAGGAACATGAGGACAGTGTCATATTCTGGCTGTCTGCCAGCAATGGATGATTCCAGATTCACAGGCTGGCCTAAGGATCAGTATCACAGACGTAGATAAGAATAATCTAGAGGACAAAAAAATTTATACTTCCATCCTTAATTAGTGGTCGAAACAAAAATCTAAAACCCACTCCTCCTCGTCATTTTTTCAGCCTCCCTATTTTACTTAAGTTGTAATAGCTATTTAGGTCTGTAACAGTACTTTACTACATCTGCATCTAAATAAATGCCAAGCAAGTAATTTTAATATCCAACCTTTACCAAACATCACATTTTGTCCACACATGCAATGAGACAAAAAGGGCTTACTATTTGCTTATAATTCTATCAGACATTTAAAATGGCGTTGACAATGTTACAGACTAACTGGAAAACAGAGCAAGAATTGAAGCACAACATCAGAAATCAGGAATAAAGCTGGAGATTCTCCAGAGGAATCTTTCTCCTATTAAATTTTGCCAGTTTATGAAAAGCAGAAACTTCCATGGAAACAGAGAAGGCACAACACATCTTCTGACAAAACACAGGCATATGCCCTGCCAGCTCTGTAAGATGGCCCTGGGATCAAACTCTGAAAATTTCATATCTGCTGCTCCCGGTCTTTCTGGGAAGAACTTGGAGGTACCAGTCCCTGAGCAGTCTTGCTCTACAAAAATTCCATTCTTACAGCTGAGAGAGGCAGGTGTTCCGAGAATCACAATAAACAAGGAGCCAAACAGCCTCAGGACCTGGCAGCCTTACCCAGGGTTTATTCAGATTTTGCATCCTCGCTCATATGTGACAGCACTCTGGTTTCCCACTGGGATCCAGGATAATACTTCATCTCAACAACCTGGGCAGTTGCTCCCCAGCTGCTCAGGAGAGGACAGGTGGGGAACTGCTAACAGCCCTGGCAGTATCTGGCAGCATCATCTACAACATCCCAGTACATTAAAGCAAGATTTTGAAATGAAATGCACAGTTGAACACAGGAGGTGGCTGACAGAATCCAAAAGATTATTAGGCCGTTTGTTTTTCTAATTAGAAACAGGTTTTTCTGATTACATGAAAGCTAAGGAAGAAAAATTCCGTTTCCTTGCCCGCTGTAGGACACATCCCAAAGGCCGTCAGGACCTCACCCCCGCAGCAAACAGCCCCACGCTGTCACACCACAGCTCGTGTTTCCTTCACCTGTTCACCACCTGGACTCCTTGAGTTCACACTTCCTACAGGAACGCTGCAGTCTCCCCCTACTTCACTTCCTTATTACTGCAAACAGTGGACTGGAAATATCACTGTAAAACCAAAATGGTTCTGCCTTATGTGCATCTGCTCTCTCATGTGTACCCTGTCCATGTGTGCACATGCACGGCCAGTAAAGGCACGTTAATAACACATTAATAATAATAAAATATGGCTCTTTTGCCATATGAAGCAGAAAAAAAGCACTCATCAAGTTCCCAGAGAAGAGATTTACCTTGGGCTCTACTTCTGTTTTCCATTAACTGCTTCCAGGGTGTATGTAATTATTATATTTCTTATTTTCTCTTATCAACATGGAATAAAAATTGATTATTATTCTTCATTTCTCCTGCAAAGAGCCAAATATAGTCAAGAAAATGAAGGGAGGGATTGCTTTACCACTTATCTTCTTTAAAGACTGATAATTCCTCCTGTACAATATTAGGGTTTAGAAAAAATTAGAAACATCGCTACTTGATAGAAAAGATAATCTTAGATTATTCCTGAGTACAGCCCCTGGTCAAGTAGCTGACGTATCATTTCTTTCCATCTTTGTATAAATTTCCTTTATTTTTTGCTACTGATAATGAAACAATAGTTAAAGACAATTAGAATAACCTAAGATAGCAAGGATTTTCCAGTAAATACAGCAATTAGAATAACTTATTTAATGTATTCTACTAAGCAGTGCAGCTGTCAGATTTAAGACATTTATTTTCTTTGCATACTCAAAAAGAGAAAATCTACCAACTGGCAACACAGGCTTAGAAAACAACCACACAAGAAGCAGTTCTTGGGGAAAGCTGATCTTGAAAGGACTAAAGCACATCTTTTTTATTAATATGAAGAGGGGGGGATTGTTTACTTTGCCAGCCTTCTGATCATACAGATTGGTCACAAATGCAATTATACAAAATGATATTCTTCCTTTTTATTTTAATTAATTAAGGAAAGAAGAGTAGCACATCAGACATGAACAACAAACTGGAAATGATTCCACTGAAAGGAAAGTTAAAATCAAAGGGAAGTGCCAATAAATGCTGTTTATGACCAAAGACAAAGATATGGTTTTGGTTTTTAAGCCTTGATTTGGTTTTCTTTTCAGAAAGAATATGGAAATGTGGAATTGGGATTTAGATCTTCAAGTTGCCAGTCTCCTTTAAGTCACTGTTGTAAGATCTGGCTGAACAATTAAGACCAAGAATTACAATTTTTCTGCAATATGATACAGTACTGATTTCATCAAAAATGATCGTAAGCTATTTCACATAAAATTCCACTGTTCATTCTTCACAAAAAAAGATCAAGAGAAGTTAGGCAAGAAATTAAGTCCAAAAGTCAGCTGACAACTATGCAGGTATCTCCATTTCTATCAAAGAAAAGTCACTTCTGGTTCTATGAATTAAGAACCGCAGCATCTCATAGCTTGGTGGCATACAAGAATTCTAAATCCAAGTAACCACAGGAAAAAGCCTTTGGTTTTAACCATGCAGCAGACCTCAACAGCCAGGTGATGAAATTCTTAGGGAGAGCTTTTAATCAACCACGCCCCAAATGACTTCTACAAGGTACTTTTTCTAGAAAGGATTCATTACCACAGAATTTAACACAGTAATGACTCTTCTTGAAGACTAACAGAGATTATTCAAATGAAAGAAACTTTCCTTTTACTACTTTATGAAATTTCTTGTCTTGGCTTCATTACCTGAATGTCTTTTAATCTTCCATTGGTATATAATGGTATTTATTGTATACTGAAAGGAGCTGGCAGGGTCACCCAGGACATTGCCCAAACACTGGAATTTATTCAAAAGTTTAGCATCAGACTCCCCATATTGAGGACAGCAGCAGTGTCTGGACATTATCCGGTCCAACCCAGTGCTCAAAGCACAGCCAACTCCAGCCAGGTTGGCCTGGGTTTTGGATGGGCCTACAGTACCAACATTCTATGAAGAGTTCCCTGAACTATCAATTATGATTGATCTTTTTAATTAGAACTGTTCCATAAACAAAAATAAGTAAATTTTTAACCTGAAACAGAATACAATTTAGAAATGTATTTGGACAACAAAAATCAGCTGCATTGTACCAGAGGATAAAATCCAAGATAAATGCATCCGAAACAGCAGATTTTAGTAGTGTTCCCAGAAATGGCATCCTGACATGTCAATAAATGACCAGTCTAACACCCTCCAGGAAACAGGAAACTGGTTGAGAAAAACATTATGTAGTAAAAACCATTTTCAATAAACTCTAAAAATAGGAAAATTCTTGTAAACTAAACAGCTAGGTAGATGTTGAGTTAACAAATACTTGATTCTTTATTTTTAATGCTTGTTTATTACCATAATCAAGGATTTACTTCATCTTGGGGAGAGCAAATGCTGCATTATTGAAGGTTTCTTGAAAAAAAATTAGTCTTCAGCAACTCAACATATTTCCAGTGCTGTCAGGTATGCTAAATACAAATTACTGACTCTTGCAGTGAATCACCCTCCACAGAGCCATGAGTGGCTCCTCACGCTACATTACTCCCCTGCAAGCCTCAGGTTCAGATCCGATTTATCCTGAAATAGCTCGGCTCAGATCTGTTCAATGAAAAGCAGGGCTTAAGGAGAGAAAAGCTTTCATTATCCTTCTCCAGCTCACGTGCAGAGATCTCAGATCACTGCCAAGTCTGTAAGAGCATCTACAATCCGGTACATTTAACTGCAGCTTATCTTTCAGCTGTAAATCTATCTGGGGAATTCACAGGACTTCTTCTGTCTTTTAAGTACACTTAAGATTCTCCTCCTAAACAATTCTTATCTAATTTCCCCATAAAACAAAATGTTCACTGAAAGTTAACATTTAGAAAAATAATTTTCAATTAAACATACTGCATAAAAAATGCAAGAAAATCCTCTGTAGGAGTGTTCAAAGTCAACTCAATCAACTGCTCAGGCAATGTGAACAACAGAATCATGAAAACTACATATTTTCTTGCATAAAGGCCAGCATAATATGCCATATGGGCATACCAATTTTACTGGAATACATCCTTTTTTGAAAAACATAATACTCAATAAAGTCATAAAGAATAAAAAAACCCCACAAATAAGAAAAGAACTGAGTGACACTTTCCACCCACTCATCGAAATTCTTCTAGCT
This sequence comes from Platysteira castanea, assembly GCA_013397175.1. Lineage (NCBI taxonomy): Eukaryota > Metazoa > Chordata > Aves > Passeriformes > Platysteira > Platysteira castanea. The sequence continues at coordinate 1,306,031 of VYXC01000316.1, forward strand.
TACATTTTGACATACCTCAATTTCAAACTTCTCTGCAACACCAGTTTTCTTAAGACGTTTGAATAGGAAGAGGACAGCACAGTAAGAGCATTCAAATCCACTCTTTTTGTAAAAAGGCATAAACACAAGTGTTTTCTATTTGTTCAGAAATTTAAAAAGGATTTAAAAACAAGGATTTTAGGAAGTTATTTCAACCCCTTCCGTGAATAACCAACAGTCATTCTGTTCCTGAAGATTTGAACATGGAATTTCTTCAAACTCCCTGCTTAGTCAAGTCTACCAAGTTTGGGCTCAGTCCTTCAGAGAGCTACTACACAGAACTTTGCAAGTTACAGATTTCTGAAAGAAAGTGGAAGTAACCACAAAGGACAAGTCAAACAGTCCCCTATTTTTACCTCCTTGGGTGTCACTGGCAACCCAGGAAGTTGTTTCAAGTTGAGATATCAGTATGCTTGAGGCATCTGTATGTCCCTCCATTCTCCAAGAGTAATGGCAATAAAATACCACAAAAACCATTATCGATCACAGTCTCCACATGCAGACAGTGGGTCAGCCCCCAAGCTGTTGTTGAGGAGTACTCAATACAGAGGTAGAGCAAGGCATTAGCCCTCCACAGCAATCAAATTTGAGAGCTGAGATGAAGAGCAAGGCCCAGAACCATACCACCAATAAATAAAGATTTCTGGTTTTCCACCCATTTTATGGTTTGGAATTTCCAGTGCCCGGGTTCCAGTAAGTGAACAATCAGAGTCTGAAATCTAAAGAGACACAACGCACAAGTCCCAGCTCCCCACTGTGTCCCCATTCCCGCAGCTGGACCTTCACCATGGCTACAGAAGGCTCTGCACTGCACACCTTTTCCTTAAGGGCTCAGCACAGCCCAGCTCACTCCCAGTTACCCCTCTGCTTTCAGGGATCCTAGCTCCTCGTCTCATCCTCACAGCACTTCAGCTGATGTGCTCAGATCCAAACCTGTCTCATACTGAGAAGCTGTGGACACAAGCCTGTGGTGAAGCACCAGGCTTCAGGGAGCCTTGAGGGAACTCAGTTTCCTAACGCTCCAGGAGCTGCATTCCCAGCCCAACACGCAGTACAGGTGCTTCACTGCCTGCCAGCAGCTACTTCATGTCCCCTCCAGCACCACTGCTGAGCAGTTCCATGTCACAGAGCACAGGACACTCTCACTCAGCCTCAGCTGGCCTGCCCTTGGGCTGCGTGGATGGCCAGGGCTTGATTAGCAGTAATATAAATACATCCAGGGTGGCCAACTTCAGTTCACTTCCTGATCTGCCTCAAGGTAAAATGGATCATTATTCTCCTCATGTTTTTTAAATGGAAGCACCACGTGTGTGAGAAGAGCTGGCTTGGCTCTGCTCCCTGCCACACACATGGCACAGCTGTGGGACAGCAGGACACAGCAGCTGCCACCACCTGTGGCACAAAAGCCACAGCACGTCCAGACTAAATTACCCATGTCTGACCCAAACACTTAGGTAATCATAACATAAAAACCCAGTTAAGAAACAGAAATTTTTGGAATACACAAAAAGAAAGCAAAATCAGAACCAATGAGAAAAATACACTGACCCACATATATACACACACGCGTATCTCCAACCTATAGCCATAATAAGCTGAGAAACTAGTGAACTAAAACTAATGAAGCTCAAATACCATGAAACAACATTCCAAAAGTAAGGAGTTTTCAATTTCAAGAAAGCAGCTCTCGTATTATCAGTGTACCTGACCTTCCTTTACCAGCCTTAACAATCTAGGAGGGATCTTTATTGAAAGCCAGAGGAGGATGCAGAATAATTGTTCAGGCACAGCACTCTATTTAATGAAGGCAGAGACAGCAGCGCCTGCAACCACTTAGTGCTGCTCACAACAGCCACTGGCACTCACGCTCAGTCACAACTCCATTATCCCTTCTGACCCCCCAGGGAAGGGAACATCCTTATTGTGACTGAGTAAAAGCTCAGAAAAAACTCAAGAAACACGCAGTTTGTATTGCTGTGCTCCAACGTGTTCAATAACTTTTCATTGTAAAGGATGAAAACACAAGAGCTCATCATTAGGAAAAAGCAAGTGCTTATTACTAGAACAAAACGATTACCCCCATGGATACATTATTACATTATTACCCACACTACAGTAGGATTCTGCTGTTGATAAGATATCCAAACCCACAGTAGTAATTCCTGTTACTGAATGTCCTAAAATGCAATATATCCCCTAACAGTGTATGTCTATGAGTAAAATTCAGAAAGGATAACAATTGTACACAAATAATTTCAAAGAATTTTTGAAACAACTAAGGAGAAAAACTGCTGCCTTTCAGAAGAATTATAAATGCATTTGCAGTTTACTGTGTCTGAATTACTCTGAACAGAAAGACTTATAGGTTCTTGTGGAAAGCATTTTGCTTCATTTTCCATTGTACCATTCCCTGTGATAAAGTCTCTGTGAAAAACAGACACTCACATAAAACCAAGTATCTTCTGAAAAGATGTTTCTCCCAGCTTGCATTGAAAACTCTTTTAAAAAAGATTTTTGAAAACTAATCACTCGTACCAACAAGCTCTTAATTTCATTTGATGTCCTCGAGGCTTATTAGACACTGTAAATAATCGAGGAAAATTTAAAAAGTAATTTTAGGAACCATAAAAGCTATACTACTCACACTATTTCAAATGTTAGGGCTAAATCCTAAGTTCCTATACAGTTCAAGCACTGAGGCCTAGTTTCAAAAGAACAGACAATGCAGAGCCTACACAGAATTTAGGCACCCAAGTCCCTGGCAATGCCCCTGTTCAAGCTCAACACTTACCAGGCAGGGCACACCCACCATCAGCACCAGAGCGACCCTGGATGTCACCAGTGCAGCTCCCAGAGCTTCCTGGCAAACCAGCTGCCAGAGGAGGATCTGTGGAGGTGGCACTTACTGGGTGAGGTGTCTCTGAGGCAGAACAGCTCCCACTGGCAACACTCAGACAGCAAGAAGCCTTAAGGCAAGCGATTGAGCCAGTGTGCCAGCAAGAAATAGGAGACCCATGTGCAGAAGAGCAAACCCTTCTGAGCAGCTGACTAGCACAGCTCGTGAGAGAGAGTGCAGAGCGCTGAAATGATGGCAGGCACGCTGTGCCTGGGAGCCACACACCAGGAGCACAAAGCCAAGGACAAAGCCTGCCCGGGTGGACTGTGGGCAAGGAGAAGTTTCCACTCTCACGTACAAGCTATGGCACAGAGGCTCTGGGCCTCACTCAGAGCACAAGGCAAGAGGGCACACACACAAACTCCCAGGAAAAATTCCACAGACAGAGCACTTGTCTGTGCAGTACAACAGTGTTCCCAAGGAGAGAAACAGAATCACAGCCCTAAACTGTGCTATGGTAACAAATGGCTGTCATCATCTTTATAGCTCATTCAATTCCCAGTCCTGGCTTATTGAATCTATTAATAGAAAAGCCAAAAAGACACTGATAAATCAGCACTGCTGCCTCGATCTATCATCTCATCTTCAGCGAGTTAGAGCTGTGAAATAAAGTCATTGACATCTGATAATCTTCTCACTGAAAAACTTATTTAATGCAGTCTCAGTAGTAGCCATAAACTATTCTCAGTGAGAGTTTTTCCATTCAGTAACAACTGTCTAAGCAGATCAAGAGCTCTAAAAGAAACTGAAAACTTTTCATTCCCTCCTGTTATGTAACCTCATACCCTTAAATCTTTTGTATTTTTTCCTTTTTGCTTGTCTTTGCCACCTTGCGCAGTCACTGTGTTCTGCAGCAAATTATATGACATTTTCCCTTACTGTCATATTCCAGTAGCTGCTTTCTGACTTTCTCAAGTCAGTGGAGTGGATTATATATTATTCTTTTCCACCTATTGTACATTATGTAACCATAAAACCATGATTATTTCTGAAATAGAAAAGATCATCACAATTTTGTTTCAAGAGTCTCAGAATTTAAGACCATTTGACTTAAAATCTTGTAGTTTCATGCCAGAGGTACATAGGAAAGCATTCTTGGGAAAAACCCACAGCAGTCTTTTGGACTGCTGTTCACCACATCCGCACCCTGCTACGTGCTCTGGTTACTACAGGACAGAACCATAGAATCATTTAGGTTGGAAAAGACCTTCAAGATCACTGAGTCCAACCATTAAAGGTGGATGCCTTCCCTTACGAAACTTTCAGCCACTTAACAGCAAACCCTGACCCACCCTAGAACACATATTGCAAGAGAAATCTGCTACAACAACATACCAAACACTTACATTCCAAGCTAGCCAGACCTGAAGAAATCTCACTGTCTAAGCCATGTGTAAAGCACTTCCAGAGAGGTTCAAGAATTAATGCTGCATTCAATGGCATTTTGAGTAAAAATATTATAGCACTTTTCTCTGGTATAGGGACTGAAAGCACAACTTGAATAAAGCATCTGTAAATTCCACCTGCCCCTCAATAAATAAAGAGAAATATCACAGAATCTGTGAGAGGAAAAAAAATCTGATATGCATAGATTATTTTAGTCCCTACACTACATTATCCTAATGACAACAGAGTAAGACAAAGCAAACAGTCTCATTAGAACAGCTTTAGACTGTGTTAACCGCTATGACTTACAGAACAGAAAGGAATTTCAGCTTCCCAAAAAGGGAACAAATATCTGTATCACACAATTGTTCTCTCAATGTGCTTGATGAATCATCCTGAGGTATCTTTAGAAAAGAACATTATGCCTACAGAAAATGTTTACAGATGAAAAGCATTAGATTAACGTTGTGTACCCATATTAACAGTATTGAGTCTCCACTGTTTCAACATTACCTGCCAGACATAACAAGTATCAAATCCTTTTTTTCAAACTTAGAAGAACAATCACTTTTAAGACGCAAACTATGTTCCTTTTCAAAAAATTCACAGCTGAATTAGCTGGCAAGCATGTCAGACAACCAGATTTCTGGATTTACCCAACACTCCTGTCTTCCCAATATAGTAATTTAGTCATTCTTACACTTGTAAATTGGTGCTCTTCTCTTCTGGTGTCAACACCCTACTTGAAAACAACAGTAACAGCTTACTTATCTTTTAAGAAATTATTATTTAGATTGTTGCATTCTACAGGAACAGAGATTACATTTTCAGACTCTGGTCTAGGAAGTGGCATTATGAAGAAACTCTTGTTTCTGGCATACAAAGGATTATGTCTGTTCTGAACCAGCGACAGTTCACAACAAACATAACCTAAACATGTACGTTTGGTCTGTGGTATGGTATCTTCCCCAGACTTCGTATACATGACCTAATACAATTCATAGTCATTTTGAGGATTTGTATTTAGTTTTTGCTTTGATTTTTGTAGCACATTGAGGAATGCGGGTTAAACTGTACTTCAGGCCGGCTCTCGGTTCATCCTACCCTCCCCCAGGCAGAGGCCGCCGGGCAGCCCCGAGCGCAGCCCGGGTCACTCACATTGCAGAGGTACTGGGCCAGCAGGTCCTGCAGCGCCTGGCGGATGGCGTTGCACTCGGCGATGATGCGCTCGCGGTGCGAGTCCCGCGTGCACGAGGAGTCGGCCATCAGCGCCGCCCCGCTGATGATCGCCTCCAGCCGCTGCTCCAGGGAGGGCCGCACTTTCTCTTCGCTCGCTACCAGAGGATCCAGGACAATTAAATTCTGGAAGAAATGAGGAGTGCAGGTAAGAAAAGTCAGGCCAGTGAAATTGCTGCTCTATTTTTACTTGCAGGAACTACAGTCATGCTATACTTCCCAGATGTGCTGCTGGCCCTTCCTACTGGAAGCATCCAAAATACTCTTGACCATGGCAGATTCCGTTTTCCCTAGTGGGGCTACACATGGGGGTCATCTGCAGACAAAGCCAGGTTCTCTCTGCCATTCAGATCCTCAGACCAGAGTCTAAGCTTTGTTTGAAAGAGGGGTTCAACGCCTCCAAACCTCAGTTTTTTAGAGTTCAGGAGAACCTCTGGATTTAACTCAGAGCCAACAGTGCTATCTTACAGCTGAGAAAGTTAAATCAGATTACATGAGCCTTCTAATTCTGCTGGTTTTTAGTCTAATACAACCCCACACTATGGCAGAGAGTTACTGCTGCCACTTTTACCAGGCTGAACAAGGGCAAAGATAAAATCTGCAGCTTCTGTTGAACAATTATTTTTTCAAAGGACACTAGATATAAGTGTCCTTTCGCTTTTCAGTAGGTAGAGTAAACAAAAGCAGAAAATTCTTTTGGCTTGATAAAATTAATTACATTTGTGTGGCAAGCAAATAATCTAAAGAGAAAGAAAAGGAGAGTAAGATACTTTGATGAAATGTGAAAATAAGTACAGTTGAGCTTCAGCATATAAAGAAATACAAACCAGTAATTGTTAATGTAACTGAACATCTGAAACAGTGTCATTATGGTCATGATCTCCAAACCTACACTCCACATACACCCGTTCACCTCTTACATCACATCCATAGGTGGTTTCAAGCTTTCAGAAGAAATATTAAACAAGAAAACTATACCAGATACCCTGACATGGAATTTAGGTAAAGCAGAACTTATCTGTGCTTATCCAGCATGTGCCAGACTAACTCTAAGCTGGAGAATTTTAATTATATTTTCAATTTAGATTTAATAGGACAATTTCAGGGACTGTCTAGCTTAAGCTAGAAATGAAAGTGTTATATTAGAACACCACAAGATAAAAGCTTAAACAGCTGGGCAAGGGGACTTGAGTCACAAATTTGTGTTTGAGATTCGAATCTCTGCCTTCCTGCTCACATTACAGCCCTTAACACCAGGGTGTTCTGGGGTACCTCACATCTGCTCAAGTTGTGCCACATAGTCACTATTCACTGCAGCAGCACCCTCCCTTCAAGCTCCTGTATCTCAAGTAACCCCCTCAAGGCCAAGCTCCACACACGGTGTCCATCGGAATGTAAAACACACCCGGCAGATAGAATAGTGAAGTGTTGCTACAGAAAAAACAGCTTCACTGCCTGTGGAAGACTAAGACACCCGGAGGCCACAGCCTATTAGCCATTTAGCTGGAAAAATGACTGCCTTCAAATCTCAGCTGAGCCAAAGCAGAAATGTCTTCCTTTGGGAGACAGTCTGGAGAAAGTTCACACCAAGATGGACAAATAGCACTGGCCAAAAAGCTACTATGGTTCATCTCTGAATAAAAAATTCTAGGCAATAAAAACCAGTAAAATATGAGTTAAGACTCTGCCCTACAGATAAAATTCTTCAAATAATTTCATTAATTTTTCATAATCAGTATATCTATGCAGGAAAGACTCAATGAGAAGACACCAGACACGCAACAAGCAGTCTCTGGTGGGTTTGATTTAACAGGCTAAACAGTGGTCAGCTACTCTTAAGTAGCTTAAAGACTCAAGCGTAAGGGAGCATTTAAGAGGAATAATTAGATCCCTGTTTTCTCCCTCACTGGTCTTCTGATCCAGGAAACAGAGAGGGCTCATAGGTACCCAGAAACTTGGCTGTATTTCCTGGAATTCTGGACTGACTGACAGCCTTTTGGCACCTCGGGTGTAATTGCTCAGCCGGAGGGCCACGGTCACTCAAGGAGCACAGAGCAGATGAACACGCTGACAGAGACTCGGGCATGCAAGACCTGCATCATTTTGTGAGAAATCTGTTTGCATTCCGAAGATGAAAGACCAGTGAAAGGCATTAGATAACCTGCACCCACACACTCTTTTCACAGATCTTAATATGCAATTAAATTTTAAAGTTACAAATCTGTGTTTATTTACAAACGACACTGTAGTTATAGGGAGCCTTTAAGAGGAATTGTTGAGAATCTACTGATTTAAGAGTTAGCTGCTCTAATTTTACTAGTGGTTTCCTCACCTATAAATCTTTAATAACTTTCACAGTGCCAGCACTGGCAAAGGAAGAATGATATTGCAAAACATCTAGATTGTAGATTGTTGGGTAAGCTCCGAGATACATTTCCACACTATAAACATTTAATGAGATTTGTTCCCACCAGACTATTTACTACATCAATCTATTTCATGGCACTGTATTTGCAATAAGAAGATAGAGCAAAGGTTATTTCAGGTCCTTAGCCAATAGAACTTTCTGTAAAGCAAGAGAAGTGCAACCATCTAATTCATAAAATCATTTTAGAAGTTAAATGCTCTATAAATTGTGCTTTATCTAACTCACACAGCTTCAATTCCCACTTGTGCTACCTAGGTAAAAATATATTTACAACTTGATAAACAAATGGCTTTTTACAACAGTCAGACTTCTATGTTCTTACATTTCCAAGTAAAAAAAAAATTCAATTCAAAATACATTTTTTTTCCATTTTGTGATAATCACAAATCTCAAATTTTAGAACAATAATAAATGTTATTACATTTTTACAATCATTTAAATGGTACTGCTTACATACAGGCAAGATGGATTTGTCTGCAGTAAAAAACTGCAACCCTTTCAACAATTTTTTTTTTAAATTTTTAAGTAATCCAGGTAAAGAGTGGGTCTCGTATAAGGTACATCATTTGTCATTCATGGTTACATTGCAACAAATCATTTATTACTCTTACATGTCTCTTTTTCTTTCCATTTATTATGAAAATAGATTAGAAACTGTGATTTTAAAACCCGTTGTGAGAAGCAAGGATGGGTGGCATGTAATGTGCAATTTTAGCCTGTTCCTTTGGGAGTGGGGAGTGGGGGGAATCTGTCTGAGTTGACTTTGAGCATGACTGAGAGGTCTGTTTTGATCAACAAACTGCCACCACAAAATCTGAATCATATTCCAATGTATTAATCTTCCACTGCATTTATTGCTATAAATATATCTTTAATAATATATTTAATATAATAATATATAGATATACTAATATATATATTATTGTTAAATATATTATTAGACGTTANNNATATTATTATATATTAATGTTCAGATATAAAGATATATATTTAATAAATATATTTAAATATATTTATTTTCATATTATTAATCTTCCATTTCAATGCTTTAATCTTCCATTGAAAATTTTAGACAAAAATCTACTGCCAACAGTCCTAACACCAGTTTTGCTGAAAACGCATCACAATCTTGGCACTGGGATGCTGAGATCTGCTAAATCCAAGAATTTACAATCAAATGCACCTGTATCTGCAAGTGTGTTTAGAAACATTCATTCCTTTTGTTGATCTCGGCCTACATCAGTTACACCACACGAGGATCATGGTCTGTCGTCTCACCGACAGATCTTTCACCATTTTTGGCAGGACAATGGAAAAGGACACTGGTAAGAGCCAGAGCAGCCATGAGAAAAGGAAGAACTCTTTAGGAGAGCTTAGGATGAGGTCAGGAATAGGGAAAGTGCTGCCTTCCTCCAAGTATTTGCTTCACTAATGGAAGCAGAAATGCAGAGGCGGGGAAGGCAGATTGGCTACGTCACTATTTAGTGATAAGCACCAAACATAATGAGGTTTGTGAATTGCTCGATTAAATAAATTACAGAATGATCCCACTGACACATTCTGGAGAAAAGAACTTCAGCTTGCACGGTCACAGCTCCAATGCAGCCAAGGCAGCAGTGAGCACTGTCAGCTGAGACCCACGTATTAGCACTCTGCACCCATGGGCTCTGCCCACTGACTGCAGCACGTGTCTGTCTCCAGCACTGGGGACACAACAGAACTAACGCTGCCCTGCTGTTCGGAGGGAGCCAAATACTGAACACACACGAAGCCTTAATTCCAAACTCCTCTGAAGAAAGTGGCCCCTCTCAATGAAATAATTTCAAGTGATAATATTTAGACTAGGACTAAGCAGAGCAACAATCTCTAATGCCTTTAGGCTTATCATTTTTCATACCAATAATTATTAAAAAAAATAAAGAAACCTTTTTCCCAAAAACATTGTAATCTCACATGTCTACTTACCTCAAGCTCATCAAGTGCACTTCCAAGAGTAGCTGTGCCAGACGAAGTTTTTTCCATTTTATTTCCAACTCCTTGGGAAGCATTAGAAATTACATTGAGAGCATTATGTATTTCACTGCAAATTGAATCCTTGCTGGCTGTAAGGGATGCAACATCTGAATGTTCCAAACAAGCTGAACATATTGAATGTAGGAAAGCAGAATTCTCCTTCAGGGATGCACGTGCTGCAGCAATTTCATCTCGCTGACTGCTAGATTTCAAATCCTGTCAGCAAAAGAACATGCTGTTTATTTCCAAAAGCACTCCAAAACTGACAAGTAATGTATAAACATTTTTTCATTTCTATCTCTACTCCGCTTAAGGAAACATCAAGTTAAATTCATCAAGGTTTGTGAAAATGGACTGAAACAATACTTGCAATTGAATCATCATTATCTCATGAGAAATGAACAAAGTATGTGTAAAACAACCACAATTTTTAGTGTGTCTTACCACCAGCACCACAAACTGTCCGTGTTTTGTTTGTTTTAAAGCAGTTTTCCTCTGAGAAAACTGCCCTGGAAATTAGCTGTCTTTCCTCCTAGCCATGTCTTCCTTCATAAGAAATAGAGAAGGACGGAGGTGCACACGAGTTAAACAAGGCATTCAGTAACTGCTGCATCTGAACAAATCTCCTGTGTCTGCTTCCCTGCCCCACCAGCCTCTGCCTCGAGCATGCTGCAGAAAGGAGCAGCATGTCAGGGGTAAGAATCCTGCACTCCCAGGAAAAGGGAAGCATGGAAGGCGTGGAAATAAAAAATGTGCTTGAGAGAAGCCACCTTGAGGTGCCTCCTGCCCTCTGTCCCCGCTGTGTACACACTTAAAGCATGTGGGGATCTTACCACACCCGTCTTGTTCCTCCCTTCTCCACCCAGATCTCCTTGAAACCCTACAGCCTCCCACCAACAGAAGCAAGGGACACCCAGCTTGCCAGAACTCCCAAGTCCAATTTAACTGGTTCCAGGAATCAGTCGTAGGCACTATTATCTGGGCAGCTGAAAGTTCTGGACTTTGGAACAACTCTGCATCAGGCTGTATGCAGCCTCCTGCCTCATCTTATTATAGACACTTTCTCATGCTTGCTCTGCATCTCGTCCCTCTGAAAACTAATAGGTATTTGTGAAATGGCTTGGGTAAAGGAGACAGTTAAATTCAGGGGAAAAATAAAAAAGGAAGGCAAAATAGCACATCTGAGCCTGTGGCACCAGATTCAAATGATGAGAAGAGGCACAATGAAGAATGAACAAGTAAATGCATACAAAACTTCTCACAGCCTGCCCATAGGCTATCTGAAGTCTAATTATTTTCCTTTGCATTGCATCAGGCTCTATATGCATTATTTACAAAAGAATCACAGTATCCACTTCTCACTGAAAAAAGTTTTGAAGTTCATGCCTGAAGAAAAGAGCATTTGATATTAAATCAACCAGTCCTGTATTTTTAAAATCTCATTTACTCCAAGATATGCATTGGACATAGGATTGCATCTTACTTCCTCGGGCTAACTTGGAAATCTCAGGGATATGGTAATAAAAAAAAAAAAACAAAAGCAAACAAAATGAAAGAGATGTAGTCTTAAGCAGGCGCAGACAATAGTTTAACCAACAAATCATCTGAATCAGAAAACTGTGTTTTCTTGAGTGTATTAACACATAACGTATTTTTAAATTTTTAAAGGACCAATATATAAATGAACCACCACTGTGCAAGAATGATTTCACTGCCCAGTGTGTTCAAACCCGAATACTACTGCATCTCCAACCGCAGCAAAGCATCTGCAATTTGTCCAGTGCACTGGACTTGTTCAGAAGTGTTATTTAAACTCTGGTTCTAATTAGTGAATCTATCTTTCCTGCAATTACCACACGACAGCAGGCCGCCCTCTCTTCTCCTGTGCTACAAGGAAGCCACAGACCTAGAGATACAATGGAAAGGCAATGCAACATTTCACCACAGACCTAGAGATACAATGGAAAGGCAATGCAACATTTCAGCCTAACTGGCTTCCTTTATTAACCATTTCTTACTTTGCTGCATCATATACAAACAACCAAACCCCAAAGCCTTTAAAAATTACTTTTTCCCCTCTAAAACAGTACTGTCTAACCAGGATTGAGGGGTTCCTAAGAAAGCCAGAACTGGTAAGCCAGTATCACAAAGCCAGTAACAGCAGTCAGTAACACGACATCTGGAAACATGTCTGGAAAGGTTTGGTGAGTTAATGTTTTTGTTTCACATGGTACTGTAGAGAGATTCAGAGCCATGGCATTGATAAATTCTCCTACAAAGACCCCTGGTTTTGTTCAGTAACATGTTAAAATGAAAAAAATAAATGCTCAGCCCCATGAAATTCATCACTACTTTGTTGTTTAGCTGTAAGCTTGGAGAGCCCCAAAAGAAGCCACAGAACCATTATTCCTTTCCATCTTGAAGAAGAATTTATTCCTTGAGATATTTCATGTGAAAAGGAAGAAACAGCAGACAATCTTAGTCTGATCTTCTGCATAAATGGACCAAAAAAACCCCTTAAAATGGAGTGAATTCACTATCAAAGTTGGGTTATCAGAATAATGAACTAATTCTTTAAAGGAGGAAGTTAGTCTCTACAAATATCCGCAGTTCACCCAGCTACTTTACTGCACTTTAGGCTATTTTATCTTTTCTTCATGGTTTTGCACTTTCTTCTTATTCCAACTTCTTTTTAGACTAGTGGACTATGCCCACACTGGCATGTGTTTTTCCACACTAAATCAGTTATGTCATATGAGACCACCTGCGATTAAAGATAATCCCCATCTTCAACGACTGCCAGTCCAAGAGACCCACTATAGTAACATTTCCCCAGGCTACTGTCCCAGCCCTACCAGGACATACTTCTGTGTCTTCCGTACACCTGGTTGTCCATGATAAGAATGGAAAATGAATAGATAATCAGAGATTCCCAGCTGTGGCTTGTTCCAGCTAAACACGGTGAATGGACAAGAAGACTTTTAAGAACCTGAAAGCTACCTTCATTGTTAAGCTTTGATTGCAGTACTTCAATAAGGAGGAAAAAAGGAGAAAAAGAAAAAAATCTGTTCTTTATCCCACATAATACACCTAAGGTTTGACAGTTCAATACACCAGGAAGCCAGCTCCTGTTCACTGAGCATTCCCATCAGCGCAGCTCACAGGGGCTGGGATCACCGTGGGTACAGATCATGCTGCTGTATTTTGCAGCAGCTGTAGCTTCAAAGTGCACTGCAGTACCCAGCCTGCTCTCTGCAGAGACAGATGTTATTGAGCTGAGTTCCGTATCCAGGAAAAACACAGGCATACAAACCCCCACAATTTCATATTACTATAGAAATAGGGGACAAAAGCAGTAGTTTTTATCACATCTTAAACCTGGGCTTTAGCATTCAGCTTTCAGTCAGAAGTGACTGCCAAATCATGCATAGTTGGTGATTCAAAGACCATAATAAAGCTCAAACTCTTCCAAGTGCATTCATGCACTGTTCATCTGGGCAAGGCTCCAGATAACATATTTCATAAGTATTGTATCATCCTTTTCAGTGGAAGAAAGCATCTAACAGACAAAAGCAAGTGAAAAAGATCCGGGGGTGATACTGACAGCGAGATGTCCCTCAGCGGTGTCAGCCCTGCCCAGAGAACGCTGTTTACACGGGTGGCAGAGCTTACAGCCCTCAGGGCTCTGCCCAGCCTCAGCGGGGAGCTGCACCCACGCTCACCCCAGGACCTGCAGCCCCAGTTCCACACGCCCTGGGACCTCCAAGCCATGCCATGCCATGCCATAGGGGTGCCAGGCTCCAGCCCAGCCACAGCTGCCCCTGCCAGCCTGACCTCCTGAGCTCCGTGTGGCCTGGTCACCACGGCACTTCTGAGACACCACGGGGCTGTCTCACCTGGGCACCCTCACCTGAGCAATGGACTGACCTCACAGCTTGTCCTCTGAGCTGTCTCCTCACCTCACACTTTCCTGAGGATCTGGACTGCTGGCTGAGCCTGGCTACCACAGCTGGCATGCCCGAAGTCTGGCTGGTGATGCCCCGCCTCAGGGAGCAGCCAGCCCTCGCTGCACCCCACAGGACCCTTCTGAGATAAGCATTTACCAGCAACAGGAATCACCTGGTATCAGCTCTACCATAAACCGGACCCTGCCTGCTCTACAAAATACTAAATTGCCAAGTTGCAAACAGCATGACCTGGTGGCGCCTTTCCTACTCATGAGGCTTTTAACTACATCTGAATTGATGATGTACGCAAGTGACTGCAACCACACAAAAAAGAGACACAGATAACCATTGGGAAAAACACCTGGTAGGATAAAGGCTTTGTTGGCACAAAGGAAACACCACTAGACGATGGGGCTGTGCTGCACCGACCACCAAAGGCTCCCTTACATGCATTCACAGCAAGTTAAACACCACTCAGCCTATCCGAGCATGACCATAATATGTGCTTGACTATGAGGAATTCCAAACTAACTTTCTAATCAAAACGTCTTACCTGGCCTCTAGACTCTTTTTCTGACTTGAGAAATCATCAGCAGTTCTCAGTGTCTCATGGTATCACTATACTACAGCATGTATGGAGTACAGAAACACCACATACACACACACAATACGGACTCTGTGAGGCCAAAACTGTAGGCAGATTTTGTTTGCATCATATACATGAATACACAAAATATCAAATGTACAGTACAAATCCATATTAATGTTATCATAAGCCTAAGCCTTAAGTAATACTCTCTAAGATGACTCAGCAGGCTTTATAAAACCACATCTTTCAGTCGACTGAGAGCAAGCAGGGAATGGATTTCCAGGACTGAGGTTCCCAGCAGAACTTTCTCTCTGAATCTATACCTATTTACTATTCATCATACAGGTGTGATATATAATATCACAGAACAGCAGAGTTTTCTTATACAAAGCCATGACCGGTTAACACCCCTGCTCTGGCAATTCACTAATCTTTTCCAAGAGTTTGTTGTTCAGACAGGGAAAGATGCAGTTTCTCTTGATGATTTGGTTGCACCAGGCTGCAACTACTGTACAATATTCTGTCTCCCTCACGCTTTGGCAACTTCTAGCCTAACTTCTAGCCATCTTCTACTGATGATGGAGCAATCTTTGCTGCCACTTCTCTCTCTGCTATTTCAGGACCTGGTCCCTGCACTCCAATAACCTGCTGTTAGCTTTCAAGTCTCCTAAATGAAATAGCTGATTTGGAAAGGTAGTAAAGCAATTTTTTCCCCATAAGAATTAATACATTAGCTCACAAAGGTTTTCACCTAGTACAGCTACAGTCACATTTGTCACCAATGAGCTTGCCTAGAACTAGAGCAGGAATCATTCATCAAGGAGAAGGCTCAGAAGTTAGGAACCTCCAGAAGGTCTTACCACATCTAGAAGCTTTAACAAAGCTGGTAAAGCTTTCAGGAAATGTTTTGGCCTGGAATTTTTTTCAATGGAAGATGACTCACTGAAAAATGCAGCAGAAGGGCATTCATCCAGAACTATTTTTTTCCACGGTTTTTTAAACTTTCATAATACCATATGTGATTACTTGCTTCTTTTTTGAGGTTTTAAAATTAGCAGGGATTTGGGGATGTTTATTGGATTGAAAACTTGTTTCATTCTCTGCCATAGTGGTATTAGGCTACTTACAAACAACCTAAGTAAATTATTAGTGCTGGCAGATCACTTCATACAGGGCCCACAAGCACTTTCACTGATACAGTTTAACAGACAACAAACAAATCTTTCACATTTAGGCTGTTATAAAAGCCTAGTCATCTTTTTATACAAGTAACCATGCCAGAACATATTACATCTGTCACAAGACTTCAGGATCTCTTCTCCAACAAATCAGCTCAAGTTCCCCCAGGTACAAGTTCCTCCTCATTCTGAGCAGAACTTGGTTCCATTTTCCTAGATTTATTATCTTAGATGGGAGATCATCAGCAATAAACAGGTACAGGACTCATATCAGGCAGTCTGTTCCAACTCCTATTTCCTCACAGCATATATACTCAACAAATCTTCATGGCCTTTGCCCCTATTCTTCTGTCAAACTCAGGGACAGTTTAACTTCTTTTAACATTCATTATAAATACTTCCCAAGTATTTAAAATAACATACTTCCCTTTTTCTAACTAAAAAAACCCCACAACTAAAACAAGCTGAAGCAAGTAAATCAGTGACAGCCTCCTGCAGCCCAAGATGCACCCAAACCAAACTGCAGGGAGAATTAAGTTTCTCTGACTTGAAGACACGTCCAATTGACGTGTGTAGAGAGCGTCACTCAAGCAAACAGGACCGAAGTGCTCATCCATCAAAACAAGCTTATTAGCATTACCAATTTCAGCAATGTTAACAGCAGGGTTTGTTTTTGCTGCTCAGCTGAAACTGCAAAATGAGCTGCTTTCAAGTATTTATCATGGACAATCCTCTTCTTTTTTCTTGTGTATCAATTTAAGTTTTTAAATTTTTTTTCTGCATACCTTGCAAACACTTCTAGGACAGAAACTCAGAGCGAGAAGGAAGCAGCCATAAGCCCTTGAGCTCTGAACTGAATGTTAATGCATTATATGTGATAGATTTAATATAGAACTGAGAATAAATGACTTCCAGCAGCTGCACTGTAGACCTATAAATTGCTGTGAGTACTACAAAATCCATACAGAGGAAGAACAACTGTATAATTTACAGCATCAGTATCGGTCAAGAAATGCTGCAAATACAGAACTTGATTTCTTCCTTTCAACATTCCTTTTAAAATTAGAAATCACCCTTACATAGATTCTATTTAGATTAGGAATTGTATTCATCTGCCCTGGTGGCACATCAATGCACAGAACACCATTTAATTCTAACCACTGTTAAACTAAATGCAAGAAAGCATAAACACCAAAAGAGTTTTATAAAATAAACATGCAACAAGCTAAGGATTAGCTTGTATTTTACACAGCAAATGCTTTGGTAAGATGAGAGAAGGGCAGTACTCTGATGAGATTATTTATACTACGCAGCAGGCATATGCTACACAAATCCACAGCAAGCAAATCTTAGGGGCAAAGGTTTACACAGCTGGATTTTTCTCAAGCTGCATCCCTACCAACAGTACTGACAGCCACCATGTCCCACATTCTTGTTCCTCTTGATGCTTCAGAGGATTTTCCATCACCTTCACAGCCCAAGAGACTGACCCAATATACTATAAATATGTAACACAGTAGCTATAAAAATGGGATAAACTGGAACCAATATCTAAAAACTGCACCGTGTTATTCATTTTATGGAAACATTTCAAAGTTTTGGGCCCCAAATTCACGTGTTCACTCAAGAGCTATAAAGGGTTGCTAATTTGTGGATACCAAACAAGGGATTGTTAAGGGATGAACAGATCTGAATTTTTCACTAACAAAGAAGTACCTTCCATCAACCTGAAGAAGCAAGTCAGCAGACGAAAAACTTCTATTTCCAGACAACAGACACGGTAACAGTTGTTTTTATTAACACAAACAAACACACACCACAATCTCTATTAACATCCTTATTAACACAAGTAATTTCAGAATCCATGGAGCCACGAGGATTTTGTTTTGCTGAAGGCATTACAAACAACAGTCTCAGGACTGAGATCAGTGTGGGACTGCATTGCCCAGTACATTTATTACCTGAAGAGACTACTGTCTGTTAACAGTGATTTAAACCTCCAATTTAACTTATATGTCAGCTTCAAACT
Organism: Platysteira castanea; assembly: GCA_013397175.1. Classification (NCBI taxonomy): domain Eukaryota; kingdom Metazoa; phylum Chordata; class Aves; order Passeriformes; genus Platysteira; species Platysteira castanea. Next base: position 1,323,772 of record VYXC01000316.1, read on the forward strand.
TTTATAGTTGAAACGACCCAACTTTTACAGTTTAATTGACTCAGTGATTTCCTGGTCTCCCCACAGTGCTTTTTTTATACAGCAGTAAAGCTGGTAAATGCTGTTTTCTTGATCTCTAAATAAGTAAGAAATAAGGTGTTCAAGACCCATGAAAAAAAACAGCTGATATAAACTGGTCTGAAATAAGACATTTCATTATAATTCTTGTTGCAGGAAGTCAGAAAAGTTTCAATACATAATTTCCATTTTCCTAAACGGAATGCCCCATCAGAGGTTCAGTCACATGAAAGCCCTTCAAACTGGTCAGAGCTCAGCCTTACCCCTGTAGCAGACACACAACACTAAAAACAAACCAGGAAGCCTGTTCCTAAGCATTATCCTACATGGCATTATTTTAATAGATCTCTCTTCCACCCCCTCTCCACATAGAACTTCGAATTCCCGTTAAGTTTGGAGAAACTTAATAAAGAAAGAATTGCAAGTGATAAAGTAAGTCCCAAAAAAAAATTGGCTTACTTTGCACAGGCTTGTGTAACAATTTCCATTACAAAAACCCTGCTTTCAGCTGTTCCTAACTTTGACAAATTAATAGGTTGGACTAAAACTTCTCACATCAGATCTATGAAGAGAGCTGTTGATCTTTCCTTATTTGATGGGTTTTTTTGTTTAGAGAAAATATGGGTTCAGGCACTTTCAGGTCAAAGGCTAAGGAAAGCATTCTCCCCATGCTAACAAAGCCTGGGGAGTATTTTCTGGAGAAAATACACTATTTGTGGGTTTTTTGGAAGAACTGACTTAAGATTTGCTTCCTTCAATATCATGTAAATTTGAAACAGCAACGATAAATATCAAGCACAAAACACTACAGAGTAATGGTCAGAGAGAAGAACACTCAGGATCCCTGGTCCCAGGGGACTGCTCTGATGGTGTACAAGGTGAAGGAGCAGAAACAGTATCCCCAGCTCTTCCTCATTTGTTTTGTCCCACTGAGAATACTTCTTAACTCTAACTCTGTGTCACAAACTCAACGTGAAAAAGCAATTTTCTCTAAATTGGTTTTAAAAACTCATCTTTACGAAAGTAAGTTATTCCTCCCTACTAATTATAAGACATCGTACTGAAGCAATCACATACTATTCTTCCAATTAGTCACTCAGTGCAAAGCTTGGCTATTTCACACAGAATTAAAGCAAAATTGTTCAGAATTAAAGCAATTCTCTGTAATTGCCACGTTAGTCTTGGAGGCTTGACGGTTTGCTGTCTGTAGGCTCTTCTATTTTTTCTGTCTGCTTCCCACCAAAGCCTATTTAGCATCAGAAGGCACATTTCTTACCCCTCAGCTGATGCTTGCACACTGTTCTGGCAGAACATTGGCCAGTGCCCTGGTGTGCTCCATCAGCTGCCTGCAAACAGCCCTGTGCTGCTCACTCCTGCAGCACCCGTGCACAGCACCCTCCCTGCTGAGCCCGGCTCAGGAAAGGCTCCACGCTGATGGGGGCACAGCACACAGCACGAGCTTCTTCACTCTCACAACACATTACATAAACACGGGACTTCCCCCGGCCCTCACAGATTCTCTACGTGCCCTTGAGAGTAACAGACTGACTGTCAGACCCTGCCATCCCAATCACATTAGAGGAAGGAAAAAATGAGGGGAAAAATACACGTAGAGAAGTGAATAAGGAGAAAGAAAATATGCATGAAAAGGAAGTTACAGAGCAGGAATGCTAAAGGAAATAAAGAGGTAGGGGATTCCTTACAGGCACCAAGCAGAAGGAACAGCAGGTATGGCAGACCAGTACACAGGACCATCAGGCCCTGGTATTGCACGTCTTGGGAGGCCTGAGATCTTCTCAAGGCATGTGATTGACAGGGGAGCACAGCAGCCCCTCCTGACCAGGAGGGAAAGGGATTTCGACATCCCAAGTGTCGCAGAACACAGAAACCTCAGTTTCTCTGTCCCATCTCCCTCTGCACCAGACTCTTTTTTATCTCCAGCTGTGTGTCAAAGAAGAAAATAACATTCAGTACATGGGAACAGAGGCCAGCACCCAGCACTGACTGTACTCTCAGAGGATAACCTTGTATTTTTGATTTTATCTGGTAAGGCCTCACTAGCAAAACTAGGCTAAAAAATCAGTCTGTGCAGCACTGGATTTCCCAAGACCAAGTAATTTCTCACATGCAGGATTTAAATACTTTTTGTTTCACATTTCAAACAAAAACTTAAGCTTCATGTGTCTGGCAAAGGTTGGATGCTCAAGCATCCAGCTTTGTGCCACTGCGAGCTTCTCACGAGCAGTCGCTCCTCCTCGATGAATCCCATGTCACCAACGATCCCACAGTTTTCCAGTGTCGCTTACAATTTGACTAAACACAGATTAGACCAATCTCCCCAAACTTAGTGGGAAATACTACATAAGCCTTAGCAAAATATGTGAATAAATGACCACAACATAAACATCAAGGAGTCTTCTTTTATATTTCTGGAACTGCTCTTGTAAGACTTGACTTAGACATTTCTTTCGCTGACTAGCTAAGCATTGCCCAATTAGTTTAAATGTAATTACTTCCCTCTCATTACAGTATCAAGTCTTTTGTTTGCAGCACACTCACAAATTCCAAGACTTACAAGTGTCTATAGTGCTTTTCACTTACAATTCTGGATGAGTGTTGTAATTTCCTGGGTTGCTGAGACATATCATCTTACAGTTTCAGGACTGTGAATTCCATTTATATAAAAACTGCAGTAGAGTTCTTTTGTCTTGGAAAGTTTATTTAACATGAAAATAACCTTTTGAAATGTTTCCTTTCTTCTAGATCATTCTTGTGATACATTAATGCAGCATTAAAACATTTTTCATAAGACAATACCTCACTGTTAAAATGATAAATCACACTCAATGACTACCTAATCAATTTACTTTTTAGATTATTATTAGAACATCATTTCTGAAAAGTGAACAGAATTTTTAAAAAGTGTAATCCTTCAGAGACCTGATCTTCAAAACTAAGAAGCGTAACTGCCACCTGAAAGGGAACAAATCTTTTGTATTTCATTATAATAGTCAATTTTTGCACAATATTGAAGACATTATTCTTGCTCAGGGAAAAAGTTCCAACATTTCTAATATAAATTTCTTTCAGCAGGAACGTGAGATGAGTTGTGTATCTGTATATTTTAAAAGTTAGTTTCCTGGCTGTCCTCCCACAGAGCAGTTGAAGTTCGTGGCCCACTCAGAGCTAACGCTGCAGAATCAGAGGAAGAACAGAGGCGAAGGACGTCCCCTCTCCAGCAAAAGGATGGCTGTGGGATTGAGAGCAGCAGCCGGGATCAGAGCCTCAGCACACGGGCCCTGGGAACCCAGCAGGAGGGACACAGGCTGCCAGCAACAGCTCGTGCCACTCACAGGTAAGGGACACCACATGGGAAGGAGACAAACATGGGAGCAGAGGCAAACATCATTCCAGCCACGCATTCTGCTTTTTGCTCTCTCCATCAGGGCAGGGGGAGAAAGGAATGGAACAGGAGGAAGCGGGGAAGTGTTTGGGACTGCAGCAAGCTTTGGAAAGCTTGCTAAACACACCTGACATTCTCGGGATGTCAATAATGGTAATAGTAAAAAGCAAAAGAAATAGCACTCCTTTGAACAATTAGAGAAATGGGAAGAACAGCACCTGGCACAAGATCACCTAACGGAGAAGGAAAGAACAGTGTCCCAAAGAGAACAGCCTGGCCTCCTGCAAGCCCCCAGCCTGTCTGGGCTCCAAAGGGCCAGCCCCAGGGAGAGCCCAGCCCATAGCCTGGGAACGGAGTGGAGAAGGGTCTGCAATGGACTCACCCAGCACCTCAGCAACCAGCTCCTGCCAAGCTGAGCAATCCTTTCCTCCAAGCATTTTTCACACTAAGCAAACATCAGTAAGAACTACTCCTATCTCATTCTAAGCCATATATATTTCCTGGCTTTGGGGGTTCCTTCTGCACTGTTTTCTTTTTAGGGAGTTTTTTGTTCTGCGTGAGGCTCTTCTGTCATTTTGGGTTGGATTGCTTGGTTTTCTTAGGAACCATCCTCTGAAACCAAAGAAATCTATTTCAAAATTGCCCAAGTCTTCGACATAATTTTAATGTTCTTCATCACACGTTCCCTCTACAGAACTATGACCAAACTGGAAATTTTATTGGGAAAGTGTAGCATGGAAAACATTCTCCTGTTAAACTGGTAGTCATATACTAACAGCAACAACAAGGAAAAAAACCACCCCAAAAAGCTATTTAACAAGAGCATACACCTGCATTCTGTATACTTACTCATCTTACAACACCCACACAGCAGCTGTGGCATGTCTGTTATTAACTATTTTTCCTGTTTTTTAGACACTCTTCTTCCAACTTAGACAAAAATAATTTGTCCTTGTTAAGCAGTCACAGAATGACAACTTCTAGATTTAAAATTAGTCTCATCAATCACTTCAGCACAGAAAAATGTCCCAAATTCTAAACATTTGAAATTCTTTTGAGAAGTATTAAACAGCTAGCCCTGAAAACTCAGGTTTTTGAAAGTCACTGAAGTGTGTTCACATCTGCTGCTGATTCAGCCTGTTAATACCACAGTAATAGCAAACAGCCAAAAAGCCAACCACATAATAACAGTTACCCTGGAAAACAATTTTGATAATTACAGTCTTCTCAGATAATCAAGTAAAAAGCAATTTACAATCTCTGTAAGATGACTTTTTTTTTTTAACATAACAAAATTATTTCCATATAGCATTTGGATGTTGCATTCAATGGGTGCTACACTGCAAGGGAACTTCCTGATCATTCATGACCATTTACAGTAATTACACGATAAGTAGCAAAACAAAAATACACATTTTATCTGACCTGGCTAAACTTGCAGTTTCAGTAAGTCACAAAAATAGTGGTATAAGTGGATAGACATGCCAGAGAAAACTACATAGCAAACTAGCAATATATTATATGATAAGGGAAGCAAAGTTCATTATCTGTCCAATTAAAGTGTCCAGGCACTTCTCCCTCCCTGGTTGCTGCATGGACAGCACTGCTGCAGGAGTGGGGTGCTCTGCAGACTGCCTGCCTGAAGAGACCCCCCCCAAGAGAAACTTCTGGGTCACACTTGTTGTGCAAGAGATTTGAGTCTTGCTGTCAGCTTGGAAGAACTGCAACACTCCCTAGTGCCCTCTGGAAATAACGGGACAATTATCCTTGCTTCCAAATGAGGCTGCTTAACTTCCCCAACACAGATTGCAGATCTCCTCCTCCCTCCCCTGAGACCTTGTCCCTGTGAGCACCACAGTGCACAAAACCTTGCTAATAACATTCTTACTCAGCATTTCAGTGAAACCTACAGGGACTAATTAGAAGCTTTTGGAAAGCTTTGCAGAGGTGCAGCTCCAAACAGCCTTGTATTCTGTTTAAAATAGGCCTGTTGTTCCCCCCACACATCCCAATGAAAAATCATCTGGAATGAAAGCTCCTTAGGCTCCAGCTTGCTCCAAGTGGGACATGGATGAGGTTAATGCTGGAGAACCAGTGAGAGCTCTGATCTCCAGCACCTGAAGACGATGCTCTTCTGATTAGAAGAGGGCCTAGAGTGAAAGAACCACTCAGAACCCCACTGTGAGCTGGAAACCCAGACAGAAACAACGCCTGCCTAGCTCCATGTTTCCCTAAGCTTTCACTTCTCAATGTTCTTCCCTGTTATAAAACAGGAAAAAATGAGAACTTCAAAGGATAAATCAGTAAAGTAAGTTTTAGCTACTTTTGAGGTGGAAAAAAAATTGCTTCAAAAACGCAGTAATTCACTTCTTAAAGAGAACAAACCCAAAAGATGAATGTGACTACTCTCCTGCTCTTTGTAAGAGCTCCTTATCAATACACAGACCAACGTACTGGCCTCTTGGTCCCTGTCAGACTCAGTTCCTACACACAGGGCACCAATCCAGGAGAAACTGAAGAGAATGACTAAGCTTTTAATCATTGAGCTGGAAACAATACCAGCCACAGCATGACCTTCAAATGAGAATTAATTTATCTTCAAAGAATTGACCCAAACTTTACCATTAGGTTAAGTAATAATTTATTCGGCAGTTCCTCTCCAGGGAAAGGTACAGAATTTTCCCACAGAACATCCACCTATCCATTAAGACTGGGGAAAACTCTTCCCAAGTCATTAAAACTCGTTCTTTTTTTCTACAAGGAGCATTTTTTTAGAAATAACTTCCTCAAGATAACAAAGGGACCTGATTCATGAGGTACTTTGCGCCTACTCACTACTGAGATCGTTCTCTTACTCAGGCTCTGATTCAGCAAAGGACCACAGAAGTCCCTCTGAAAACATGAGTGACACCACCAGCCTCCGGGGGACCAGAGACATTGCTGCTGTTTAATTTAAAATAATTATCATGTGGGCGTTGGTAGACTAATAAATGGACAGACTGTCAGTAGGACAGGGAACAGCTGTTATGTGTCATCTCTAATCATCAGAAAAAAGTAAGATTTGAACCTCTGGACTTCAAATGAAGGCCCCATACGCTGGTATCAAATCCTTGGACTATACCGTTCATCAAATACCATATGCCAAAAATCCAATACTCTAATGAAGCCTTCCTAGTCAGTAATGCACCCTAAAAGAAACCTCATTCTATCACTTAGATGGGGTTCTCAGAATTTGCCATATTTTTCTGGTTTAGAAAAGGTTAAAGATTTAATTTTTTTAAAAGAAAGCAAGGCTTCAAACTGATAGTTTGTACAAACCACGAAGCAAACAGCCCGTTAGAAACACCACAGGTAATGAGTTCATCATCTTTCTGTTGTCCAGTCAAGAAAGAAAAACAGACATATCATTGAAATGAATAGAAGGCATTCAGCTTTTCATGAGTAGAAAATTCAATATATCAGTTATGAAAAAGCTAGGAACCAAATGATCACAGTATGGTGTAGTTAACACAGCCAATAGATCAAAGCAGCCTGTCTTGTAGATAAAAAAACTCAGAAATAGTCAAAATTAAACTCCCTTATTTTCCACTTTCCACATGAGTGCTCTGGATTTCCAGTTCTCACAGCCAGAGATACCTTTTTTGTCAGGATTATAGTTCTATATACTAGCACAAATAGATTAACTTCTGTAGGACTCAATACTCCACTCAAACTCTGAAAACCTTTTTGAAACCTCTTTGCTTGCAGTTCCTTGGTGAAACATCCAGTTAAAGGAGGATGAGAGTGTTAGAATAATAGCTATACAGAACTACTTCTCTATTTATGTCATCTGCAATTCTCTAAATCACATGGATGTGCTTTGAAGAATATTATACTTTTGCATTTGCAGTTTACTATCACCCTAAAGGTCAAATGGAGAAGCTACAGTGACTAAATTACATTATGCTACTGCTTCATTAAGAAGTTTTATGCACAGTCGTGTTTCAATGAATTACTCACAATATTTAAATCATTAAAGAAAAAAAAAAAAGCCTTGCCATATTCAGAAATACTCCAATGGGTAAAAAGCTGAAAAAACCAGATCCAGTAACTAATTCTGTCTTCATTTTAAGTTAGAGAATTTCTGAACAGTTCCATTTTCTTGGTTTCATTATCAAAAATATTTGCTAAGGACAGTCAGCAAAAATATTTAATTTGTTGCAGCAGCAGCTTCAGTACCAAGCAAAACCAGATACGAATGTAAGTAAGTCCACAAAGGAAGAGTGCCATTATAAGTTAGGCTAAGTGCAAACTATGAAGCTGCTACATCCAGAAGACATCAACACCTGGTTATACAGAGTGGTACCACTCTGCCACACTGCTGCTGCTGTACAGTGATTGGGATTGCATGGAAAAACAGAACGAGCAGCAGAGCCAGAACATGGCCGAGACCTGCACTGCTCACCACGCAGCAAGCTCCTTATCAGCAGCAAGGAGCTGCAGCTCTCCATGAAATAACTCTCAGGGGGGTGCACATCACCTGTTACCAGCCAAGGGCTGGGTGTGTTGCACCTTGGAGCTATTTACTCTGCACTAACCAACCCCACTAGAAATGCTTCTGGCCACCTCACTTCAGCACAAGTGGCACAGGTTGGATATCTGCTGGTTCTCCCTTCCCAGCAAACCACAGCACAGTTCTCAGCCTGTTTCTGCATGGCTCATCTTTCTCGGGCAGATCAGGCAAGTCACAGGTCTGTCTCTGCACTCTCCAAACGACAAGCTTTGCCTCTCCTGCCAGTGACTGCAGCCCCGTTCTCCTCTAGCAGCTGCCCCCTTGGAGCAAAAAAGCCTGCGGGTTACAGCTGCTGCTGCTTTCTGCATCCAGGGTACCCCACCCCATGCACAACAGGGTGCTCTTCGGACTCATACATTTTACTCTGCCATGATACAGTTTTGGTTACTTTTTTCCTTCAGCAAAATAAAAAGGATGGACTTGAAGAAAGATGACTTGGGCAAACACAGAGTGACCTATGACAAACAGTCACACCGTGGGAAATAGAGAGAAAAAGACCAAATGGATTAAAATCATTGAAAATTTCTTTCCCTTCTCAGGAGGATGAAGGAAGCCTATTCAAAACAGAAACTCTGTCAGATACTAGAATCAAATATAAAATAAGTCAAACACATAAAGGACAAAAATCAACAATAGCAAAACATTTTAAAAAATTGCATTAGCCAGGGACAACAAATACTGCAAGAAAAGTTCTGGAAACATTGATAGAGTAGGAGGAAGCTGAAGTAAATGCTGGAGCACTAATGTAATGGAATAGAACTCTAACTATAACTCTTAAAAAAAAATCCACTGCAAGAAAAAGAAAAGAAAAAGAAAACTGGAAGTAAGTTACACTAATTTGGGCTGGCTCAAACAATCTCCTTTCTTTCTCTAACAGGACCAGGGGGGTGTGATTAAAGAAGATGACAGTAAATACATGCCATTTCTCTGGCATGGCTTTTAACCCCATGACAAATGAGGTTCAGAAAGCAGGTTCAAAAAACACGCTCTAAATGAAACTAGTGTAAGGACTGTACAAAAACATCATCAGGGCAAGCACCCTGGAATAGACAACGAAGGCCCACTATCAAATGGAAAAAGGTACTAAATTAAGGCTCATCAGAGTTTTTTTCTGCAACTGGAAAAGAAATCTAAATATTCTCAGCCGAGGTTATGAAAAAGAGAGAAGGCTGAAAGAGATAACAAAGATTACAAAGGGCAAGATGAAAACTGAAATAGTCTCAATAACTAGCACAAGCAGACCCACACCTAAAAGCAATTTTAAAATACACATTTCAACATGCACAAATGTCTATACTCAAATAGGAAAAACCAAACTGCTGGCTTTATTACAGTCCTACAAAAAAAGAATCACAAAGGGAATTCACATTAATGCAATGGAAACATGCTGCCCTGCTGTAAATCCATCTCCAATTCTGCCCAAAACAAACAATATTGAAGAGAAGTGAATTAATAGATTTTAGCCTGTAAAAATATCTGGTTACCTTCCATCATCTTTAACAATGATAAATCCAGAGCTGAAGTGATGTGGAATGGTTGTGGACATTACAAACTCTGCTCTCTCTGCCCCACTCAAAACCTCTTTCCAAAGCAAGAGGGGAGGAGAGCACTGGACATGCACAAGAGTCCTCAAAAAAGAGCACTTGAATTTAGAGAAATGAGGAAACTGAGGCTGCAAAGAGAAAAGTTACAGAAATTGTGGGACACTTTCAAATATATAAAAAGGAATTGAATCATCTGTTCTCTGTGGACAGGAGAAAATAAAAACCACAAATATTTAAATGGAAGGAAGGAAAACAAAAAAAGGGGAAATATTCTAACAAGAAGGATGGTGAAATACCAGTATAGATTGTACTGAGAGGTTGCAGCACACATAGGAATAGACACTCTAAAGAAAAGAAACCAACTGTTGCAATTGCCCTCTTATAATACATGGTTCTGGTTTGGGATGCATGGATTCTGGAAGACTTCCTGCACTCCTTTCACACCACTTTTCTGATTCTACAAACACACATTTTGAAACACATAACAAATACCACAACTCTCCACCGGACTAAGCTAAGAGAGATTTCACAACCAGTACAGAAGGAAATGTGTCTGACTAAGAAAAGAGAGTTGCAAAGCCATAAAGAGTTTTACATTATGGGTCAGTAAACTGGATCACGGTTATTTTGGTCATGACCAAAGTAACTGTCCTGTACAGACCTATGGAAAAATATCAGGCATGTTGCCAGAACAAGCCAGAAGCACACAGGGTCTGTGCTTTGTGCTTCTGCTCTGCTGTGCAGACAGACACAGTTTTGTGGCTAAACAGACCCAAGCACATGAGTTTTGCTCAATGCAGCAACTTATAAAGCACTAAATTAAACACTACAAAACACAGCAATTACAACTAATCTGATGAGTAAGCTGCAGGTGAAGTACAATAATCTAAAAAGAAGACATTAAAAACCACCACTTACTAAACATACATGTTCTTTTCATTCACTGTGCTTGAGCAAGCTCCTAATCTGCAGAACACAGATTGTAGTGCCTGTGTTTTGGTTCCAGGCTTTACATATCCTCATTTCAGCAGCATTCACATCTCAAATCTCTTTACCAAGTACATTTGAAATTATTCCAGAGAGCACCTGAAATGATTCTGACTGCAGCTGGCAAGTGTTACTGAAAAGCCTGAACACTCACCCTGTGCAGTGAAACCGGGTGCAGAGCTGCCTGCACTAGCACTGACCCAGGGAAACCCATCTCCACAGCACAGACACAGGCAGAGAGCACTCTCACTGCAGAGTAAACTCCAACAGCACACTTAGCACAGCGCTGTGCCATGCCACTGCCTGGCCCAGAATAACCCCTGCAGACACAGAGGATTAATACTTTGGGCTGTCTTACCAAGATCAGTACAGCAGTGACAGGAAATCAAATTTTACTAGCCTTGTGCTGATGCAGCGGGACACCTTTGGGACTCCTGACCACCTCTGTACAACTGTACACACACACAACAGTTTGAATCGTCACTCCCTTCGGGGGTGTGCCAACCACATTCCTTTGCTTAGTATTAGTTAAATCTCTGATTTCCTCCCCACATGTGAAAACCATTCCATACACTTTGTGTCCCTGAAATATGAATTCCAGGATTTTTACCAAACATATATACAGCCATGTTTGCTGAGAAGTACATTTATTTTTTTCACAGAACCTGTGAAAAATAATTAATGACTTATAGTAATAATCATTTTGTTATTAATAGTAATGATTTAGTGATGTATCTTCCAACCTTTCACATAATCTATTCAAAATTTATTACTCATATTCTGGAATCTGTGATACTACAACAATTCTTAAGTTTAGCTCCAAACACTCTATCAGGCCTAAGAGCTTCCCAAACGTTCCTGCACACATCTCAAAACTTTTAACTGAAAAATCTCTTGGAAACCTGTGGTTCCAACAATTCCATGAGTCAGGTGCGTATCTTGGCACGGCTTTACACACCAGTAATCCACAGCATCTTTATACATCACAGGAGTGCTGTAATTAGTGCTATACAAACTGAAAAGCAGCAGAGAGACCTGGTTAAACATCAGCAGGGAAATTATTTTGCTAACTGTTAACGGTTGCACAGAATTCAACAGGCATCCATCCCCATCAAGTGGTGCCTTTTCTCCCTCACTGATTAAAACGATGCGCCTCTGATGAGCCTCTGCCATCATCATCTGCCATCATCCCTCCTCTCCAGTTTCCATCTAAGAGCCCTTTCTTTGCTTGCTTTATTGGTCTTATGAGTGAGCAGGCAAATTACAGACACTGCATTAATCTGTTCTAAGGGCAACGCAGGTTTCACTGCCTTGTTCTCTCCCTGCAAGCCTCTACCACACAATGTTTACAATCATCTGTTATTATTATTTTAGACCACCCTGGGTCTTTTTTAACTACACCAAACCAGTCATTACCCTGAAATATCCCCTCACAGCATGTTTAGGTCATACCCAGGACAGTTTTGCATTTAGTGATTGGGAGACCTCTCACAATTACTCTCTTGCAAACAATGTCATTCAACGTGGGTTTAAGCTCAGGAACTGCTCTACTAACACTGATGAGCCTCCAAAACTCAGCTGGTTGGTACCCAGCAGAGATGGCAGGGCCTGCTTTGGAAAAGCGAGAGATCTCAGGAGCTCTGTGCTTCCAGGGCAGCCAGAGGTGTGGGTGGGACACCCCTGGACAAGCCCAGCAGTAAGTGCTCATGGCTGAGGGGAGAAAGAGCATCCCTCCCACAAAAGCAATGTCCTGCAGCAACTCCTTCCATTCACACTCCAGCACACAAGGAACTAGGGAATCACACTTTGTTCTACAAACAACTCAACTTAGTCTACGCCACTTCTATTTTAAAACAAGTTTTTGCATATTCCTAGTCATAAGTCATGACACTTTCTAATACTCAAACACAACATTTTTCAAGAATCTTCCTGCTCCCCAATTTCACACCCATCCATAAGGCCATATCAATCCATATGTCTCACATTTTCCATCACCATAACAGTTTGAAAGAAGACAAAGGGGAGGACAGTTAAATCACTTAACATCCATTTCTCCACTATATGTCTGAATAAATCAGCATGAGAATATAAAAATGACTGCTTTTCCAAAAGTACATGTGGAAGGATAGAAGGCTAAGACTCAGAGCATTTAATATATTTTGTTTTCAATTTCATGTTTACAGTGAATGAGTCACCTTTCATTTCCATTTCTTAATTAACAAAAATACTGACGTACTTTTTGCACTAAGATCTGAAGAGTTGTTATACTCTTTTTCTCCTTACTTGGTTGTATAGCAATTGATTTTGTAAATCCAATATGAAATGTGAAATCCTGTCCTCTTAATTGGAACATCTCAGATTCCTGAACTGAACTGATTTTCAGATAGCTTTTCCCAGTTTGGCAGGCAGCTCCCCAAGCTCGGATTTCCTTGGCTCAGCCTCTTCTCTATCCATTTGAATTCCATCTTCCCAGTTTCCCCTCTCCAGAGCGGCACAGCAGATTACTGAGCTCACATGGAACGGGCTCAGTGGCTGACCACGGGGAGACAATCATGTTTCACTGCAGCTGTTCGAGGTTATTTGCTTCACTGCAGCACTCACACAATAAGGGGAGGCAGTCTGGGTAGACAAAAACATCAAATCCAGCCTTGAAGAACACCCAACTCTTCAATACCCCAGCCCTGCTTTTCACACAGAAAGCAGAGTTCACATAAACCCCCTGAAGTTATCCTTACTTTGGCACACAACCCACAGCCCACAAAAAGCAGGGAAGAACTTTTCAGAAAAGGCAGAGACTGGCTGCAATCTCAAAGACATTTTCACCTATATTTGGTGTTTGTATTCCCTATCCATAGTGACCTCAAGACTGAGAGCTGAACATCCTAAAATGAAAGCTTCAGTGAAGTTACTGTTGTAATTGTGGAAATTCTGATACAACGTTCAAGCTTGGAAAGGACAAGCTGCCTTCACACATCTCTATATATTTCATAAACAACAGTCGCTGCTCAGCAGTCTGTCACTTGCAGTCTTATTCCTTTTTTTTAATTATTAAAAAAATTATTTCCTTCATTTCCTTAACACCTCCGCACAGAGATAAGCAACAGCTTGAAATGAGCACATTTAAAATACTTCTGCTGGCATCCTGGCCCCATCAGTTTCAGCACTGACTTAAATAAAAAATGCACTTCAAATGTCATTTATAAAGGAAAATACTTGTTGGTTACAAGGATATTTTGCAGAAGAATAGAAAAATGCCAAGATTACTTTCTTCTACCTGACCATAAGAAAGAAATTCTAGCATTTATGAAGCCTGTCCAGTTAAACAAAAAGCAGAAATATCTGCAGCACTACTGAGACAGCATTTTGATTTAAAAAATTACTCCTACAAATATTATAAAATTGAAAGAATCTCTAGAAAATAATGATTCCAGTTAACCCACACACAGCTTCAGTCCAACCCCTACAACTATGACACAACACAATTTTAAATTCCTCAAAAGGCCTTACTTTGATAATACAGCTCAAGCTAAAACTAGAATGTTACAGCAGCAGAAAAAATGCCACATTCCTTCATGAGTGATAAAAAAGACGAAGAACTGGGAAAATAAATAGAAATTTTTTTACATTGTTTTGGAAATCTTTCAGTAAATAATGAAAAATATACCTACTAATTATTTTACTGAATGTTAGATTCCTTGAAAACTTGGTGAATATGATAAAAATGTATGTTCAGTAAGGTAACCAGGAAGGCACATTTAATCAGTGCATGTCTTTGATAAGCTGCAGAGCTAAGCAATTTTTGCACATTATAAAACTATTAAGGTTAAAATATGTCTTATTGAATATCCAGACAAGCAAGTCTTTATGAAATCTAGTGAGCAACAGATAATAACCACTGCACAAGGGCCTCCTCCTGAAGTGTGTCAGAAACACACCCTGTCAGCATACAATACGTCCATGCTCTAGGAAGTAGTCGGAAGGTTTAAGGAGGAGTGCAGACTCCAGCTCTGGAATTTATAAACATCTTACACCAGACATGCCCGAATTCTCCAGGAGATCCATGCTCCACAGACCTGCAAGCCATTCCTACACACCAAGCAGCTTCTTCATGGTGCACTGTAACTAAGAGGAACCATCTTCTCCCGGAGCCCTGTTTTCCCCTCCTCTACCTCAGTGGACCATACAGCAACTCTGAGGGGGGAAAAAAAGTGAAGCAGCTGTCTTTTTTAGTATTAGACGGGGAGATTCCCTTGCAGGGCCAAAGAACAATGCCAGCAGCCCCAGTGGTGACAACGGGGAAATATCAGGAGAGTTCCTTAGCAACCACGCGTTAACGATCCGGTTCTCCACAGTTGCCAAGGCTATCGTACACTGTCTCCCAGCTACTGCACCAAGGATTAAAAAAGAGATGGGGGCTGCAGGGCAAAGAAATCTTTCATTTCTAGTCATGTGTCGAGTTGCTCAGGAAGAAGGAAGGTGTACACATCTCCTGTGTCCAGCTCCCCAGCCTCCATCCTGCAGCCAGCACGAAGAGGGGCAGCGGGGTCAGCACATCCAGCCCACCAGCACTCCCCAAAGAACAAAGCACCCCGCGAGGATGCCTGTCTAAACACCCAGTGCTCCTGCCCGAGTGGAAGGAATAATTAGGCATTTAAGATTTAAATAATTATGTATTTACATAAATACATTCCAAATTTATTTATGTAAAAAAAACTCTAGGAAAGGCACAGTTGTGCCACTTTTTCTGAATAAATTATGCATACAAAAAGGACATTAAAAGATTTCATCAGTGTGCGTTCTCTTTTATGGTCGTACTAATTTTAAAAAGAACACTGGAAACGTATGTAATAATACATTAAAAAAAGCTTGTGTTATTTCACAAGGCCAAGGAAAAACCTGAGAGGTTATTCACTAGAATTTAAATCCATGTTTCCATTTGATTCATAAAATTATCTGTGATATTGAACATGTTTCTGAAACTGCAAAAATATGTGAACTCAAAAGAGATCTATAAATACACCTAAACACTACGAACACTAAGTTACATAATGAAGTTGAAACAAAAATTTTAAGTAAGCTCTATTCTTCCAGTGTTTAGACTTCACCTGAATCTGCAGGTCAAAGATGTTAAAACTCAGAACATCACTGCTCATCATCTTTTTTATTTTCAGTTTGTCATTGAAAACAACCTGCTATAATGCTGTCTCACTAGCTTTTTGTTCCCAGATCCTATAACCTTACCTCCCTAATGGCTGCAGTGATCAACCATGTGAAAATTATTGCAGCAAATGTTGAAATTGGAAAAAAAATAAGATTAATTGTGGTTGTACCAGAAGGGATATGTAAAGCACATCACACTGATCAGTTTTAAATAGGTCACGAGCTAGAAGGGAAAAGAACACCTCTCATGCACCAGGGATCTGGGTAATGTTAAAAATCTTACATCTTCCCTGACATCCTAGAATGAACAGAAATCTACTGAATTCTGTATTACTGCAACAATACTGAAGCAGTTTCATTTTAATAAAATTTATTCATCTAAAAATTAAGAACTGCAAAAGCCAAAATAATTTCTCCTTAACAAAATGGAAGACAGCCACATCCCATGGTACCCAGGAACAGTCAGACTTCTATTCACATAGAACCAGATACTGTGTGGCTCAACTCTGATTTTTTCACCCTGGATTTCATCTGAAGCCCTGAAAGATTTATACCCACTGCACATCATGTATTGACTGAATGGCTCTCATTTACTTTTTGAGAATGCTTTGGAAAGAACACGTTATGTTCCAACTCTTCTTTTCACAAGCTTCTGAAATGCTGTCCGTGAGGATTTAGGCCAGTACAAACAGGAATGCTGGCAACTTCCTGTTAAACCCAGTTTCATCCAAACCCCAACAGACAGAGCCTCCTCTAAGAGCACCAGATTCTGCGTTAGTCCCACGGTTATATAGCGTCCCTATTTTCACATTTTTCAAGCACATAATTTAACATGCCATCATTTAATAATAAATGGGTTTTTCAGAGAAGGTCAAAGGTTCTAATGTTTATAAATCTCCAAAATCTTCTCTCTTTGTAAAAGACTATCATGTAACTATATCATTTGGCATCATACTGAGCTCTCTCTTCAGTGATTACTGAATTCTTGCCAGGATATGCCATTCCCCTCATTTTCCATTATCACATGACCACCAAAAGCATTAGAATCAGTTCTTTTTTCATCACAGATGCCTGCCCTCTTCCACGTTTCTTCTACACTCTGCTATTCCAAACAGGTTTAGCATTATTCATGGGTTCTAGGCACTACTGCCATTCCTGAGTGAACTCCCATGAAGCTCTGAAATATTTTCATAACCAAGAACAGTTCCAATTTCTTCTTCAAAAATGTTGCCACAAGCCAGCACATCTCTCAAACAATTCAAACAATTAGTGCTAGCACTGCACAGAATTCATGTTCCTAGATCTAGGATCTTATTTCCATCTCACCCCGGCTGTCACGTCTGTTTTAAATGCAAAAGGTGCCTTCCAATCCAAATCATTCTGTGACTCAAAGATTCTATGAGCTGAGGACCTACCCCTGGAGAAATGCTGCAAAACAATGAAGAGTGTTTATGCAGATGTAGAAACATACTTACATTCAATGTCACTAAAAGATAACACTGCTCCAATTCTCCATCTAAACTACTTTCCTAAATAAAACACTGTGAGTACAAAAGTAAAGTGGAAGTATCATTATCCAAATTTCTCTATCTACTTTATCTACAGAAAACTAAGCTTTCTACCCTCATGTCTTCGATGGGTATCACCAACAAAAGAAGAGAATTCAGGCTTCAATGAGAGGCAAGTTCACCCTACAGAGAACACAGTGGAGCTGGAGCAAAACCCTGTCCAATCCTTGCAACAGTGAGAGATCAGACAAACACCTCATGTAGTTACTGGGATGGCTGAAATATCTCTGCCTGAAGCACAGACCCAGAAAGCTTCAACTGCTGCAGGGAATCACAAAATCTGGATGTCTCAAGGTCACACAGAAGCTCTAAAATCTGTTCCAGTACTACTGATTTACCAAGGTCCTGGAGGGCTACTTACCAAAATCACAGTAAATTTCACATATATTCTCTTCTGGCTACTGTTTCAGGAAACAAAAAATCCAGGAGAACGAGAACAGCTTCATGTGTGTGCTAAGAGACAATGACCATTTGGACTAGGAATCATAAATTACTATAATTAGAGAAGTTACCAAACATATTAAATAAAGGAAATACTTATTAATATGTTTCAAACATACCTGCAGATAATCTCTGGATTACTTCTTATATTTCATGTGCTGTTCCAAAAGCTCTGGGTTACAACACATGGAGGAATCCCTCTGTGTGTTTCTGTTGATGCAAAAGGTAGGTACTGACAGAAGAGAGCTGCATTGTTTTTGCCTGATTGTTTATTCTCTAACTGGGAGTAATGAAGTAGAAGCTGCAGCAGTTTGTCTGCTCTCCCATGTCTGCTGTTACCTATTTTCAGACATGAAGCGACTCTAGACAGGCACCACACAATTTTTTGCAGGAATATTATTCATTAATTCTCTTTCATTCGTACATGAGCACTCATTTTGTCTCCAGACCACTCCCAGGAGAAAAGCACAGTGCCTGAAAGGTCTGGGGCAGCATAAGCCAGAAGCAACAACGACAAGAAAAAGCCCATGTCTGATCCTTCTCTGCAGACTTAGAACTGGCTGCATCAAACTTTTGGCAGATGGACTGTGTCACAACTACTCAGTGATGTCTTATCCACCCCGATCACAGTGAAAAGTGATTTTGGTGTGAGAAGTATTAACAGGTATCTGAGTAGGCCAGGATCAGGCAGCAGTCATGAGCATAGTGTATGATGGAGTATTAAAGAGAACTGCTACAATATCTGCAGTCTTGGATGACAGGAAATACTCAAGGAACTGAAGAACTAGGATGTAAGGGAAAAAAATTTGTCCCAACTTATTGCTTCCCCACATTGCTAGTCCCAAACTGGCACAGCTACATGGCAATGGACTTGCAGAAGAGCATCTTTGCAGTGCCACACGGTGCTAAAGCTGAAACTTCAATAGTGCTTTTTTATCTAAACCAGAAATGGTTGGTCAATGCTTTGATTTTATTCTACAGACAGAAACAACCTCTTATATCCAAAATATAAATTCAGTTCACAAGTCTCACCGTCAGTCAAAACTCACTGCATTTTGCTGCAGCTTTAACACTGCTAATGAAGTTTCTGCTGATTTCACTAACAAGCCAGAAACTAAAGAACCATGTAAAATCAAAGCTTATGATTTTACAGCCTGCAGGCTCTTTTAAATTTGCATCTATTTGAAACATCCAGATTCCTCGCCATAATTTTTCAGCAATTGCAAGTAGGCCAGCACATCAAAAGTAGGCGGACCAGCTACACGACGTGTTGATGTCAGCATCCAGCACTGCTGCTCAGCACAAGAAAGGGCTGCACAACAGGTCCCCAAGGATGAAAAATGATCTTATTGTGAACTTGTGCAGCAAAGCATTACAATTAGCACCGCAGATAAGTCCTTATAACACAGTTATCTCCATGCAGATGTCACTCAGCACTGCTTTTTAAAAGACACTTATAAATCCCACCATCCCCTTAACCACCTTCCTGTAACACAGCTGTAAGTTCTGTAAGTAGGATTTTACCAAATGTTCTTCGTTTACCACTGATTTTTTGTTCATTACTTCATCACCATTTCCCACTCTTTCATTTCTGTGGAAAGGGGGAGGAAAAAAGTTTGTTGTTCCTTCTGCACCTCCTGCCCTCTGCTCTTTAGCTTTGCACGAACATAGTCTACAACAGCAAAGCTGTGAAGGACGTGATCTAGGAATCAGCTGGAATACCTGTCTGTTAGTGGTTAGAAAGGTACCCAGATGACTGGCTCATTCAGGATCCCAGCAGTTTCAAAAAACAAACAACAAGAGTCTCCCCATTTCTGGGTTGTAAAGATAAATAATGAGCCCTTTTTTAGCTTTGAGGGAATTTATTGAAAAGGGAAACTCTATCTGCCTGTTTGCAGAAGCTGCTGTGATAAAAACACCAGCATTACATGAGTCCGTCGAGAGGGAAAACTGGAGCCAGCAATTCTTTTAAAAAGTTACCTTAAAATTATGCCCAAATGTGGATGTTATGGTTCCTTAAGAATTCAGGGATTGGTTGGAATCATATCAGGAAGAGTAATACAGAATTGCAAGGTATGTATTGTCTGCCATTTTAAAAGGAAACTTTAATCCTAAAAGCACCAAAGCACATCTCATGACTCTATAGTGAGTGTAGGACATCTCCAAGCTAACTTTCAACAGTCTCACAGAGCAGATTACATTTCTGCCTTCCCCATAACTTTATGAATAAAGGGACTAGACAGTGTTTTTTCCTGTATTCAAAAATAAGTTCACCTTTGAGAATAGGTCATCCATGAAAAATTTCAGCCTTAAGGATGAATATTTTGAAAGCTCTAAGCGTATAAAATAGAATGCCAAAAGAAAAATAGTATTGCAACTCAAACCACGGACTGCCATTTTGAACCAGCAAACTTTGAAGAAGAAATATACTCTACTGCTACTGCAATTTTTTCTCTCCTTGCTAAAAATAGTGATGGAAAAGAAATTACTTCCCTTGAAAAGCCATTCATTTTGGAAAATACAATTTTTTTAAAATAATTATATCAAGGACATACTAATTCCCCTCTTCCAGATAAACTGCATGTAATAAGGAAAAAATATGTACAGTTATTACAGAATTTATTTATAGAACTAATACGAATAGCCTGTAGGTAACTTTTTTCTCCCCATAGAGAATTGTAATGAGTTACATCCTTGTCTGTTTTGCACTTTCTTTTAACAACCCCCAGCAAAGACCAGGAAATCTTTCTCTCATACTTTCCATTCTAAAGATTACAGCCTCAAAGTTCACTCTGTATGAGAAAATAAACTGAAAAACCTAGAGTATGATTTTGTTTATCTATTTACTTAAAACATTTTATTCCATTTCAGAATTACTATCTTGCATTCCAATGCTGAAATTAAATGAACCAAAATCTTCCAACCAAGACTAATAAAAGCTGTAGTTTCCAAAGTATAAAGTCAGTATACACAGTGACCTATGTACATTTTCCTGTATTTTCCTTATATACATTTTCAATTTCACTGCTGGTGGTAAATAAAACACAAGTACAATATATACATCAAAACCAAAAACACAGTGAAAACCGTCTGCTCAGGCCCTTTCAGGAATGATCTGCAGGATGAGAAGATCAAAAAAAAGGTGAAATATTTTCCATTTCAATGTGCATTTTAAAGAAACCATTTTCTCCATTGTTTGCACTGACAAGTGCTGACCTCCTTGGTTCTTACAAAAATTTATACATAATTAAATGCACAGATGGAGTTTACCAAACACAGGTTTTTATCGTATCTTGTATCCTCAAAAACAGTTTCAGACACAAGCCAGACTTCAGCGCTGAGCACAGCCCCTGCTGCAGCCACCATGCCCTGGCTGGACGGAACACTCCTATTTCTAAAAAACACCTTTCCCTGACAACTCCTCTTTCAAGAGTTCTGTCAGAGAGAGTCTTCGATTTCAGAGCTGGACTCACTGCCAGTCACCAGAATGACACCTTCTGGAATTCCTCTGAACCCAACGAACGCTGTCCCCTAAGGCTTTTCAGAGCCCTTTGCAGCAGAGGAGGAAGGAGAAGACAAAGAACCAACCCCTCTGTGTGAGTTGGTCTCCTCAGCATATTTCATGGTATAGTTACAGGTACCAAAACAAAACCAACCACATTCTGCAGATACAAGTTTGGAGGGTTTTGGTTCTTTTACTTACTGACTTATTATGCATGGGCCTTATAATTTTATGTAATTCCTACAGTTTAAAACTTGGGTGTTGCACTGTGGTGCACTTTTATTACTATGTGAACACCTAAAGGACCAAGTTCCAATCAAATGCCAGTTTTAAGACTGGAGATTATTTTGGTGAATTTTCTACTTCTGCAGTAAGAATATTCAAAGCAGAAGTCAGAGACAAATGTACACCTGTACTGTTCCACTGTTATTAAATCACTTTTCAGAGAACCACGCTGTATGATTTAGCTCCTTTCCAGAGTAGCTTGACAGCTCAAAGTGGCATCCTGTGATAAAACGCCACAGATGTGCTAAAGAACAACAAAAGGTACTTGTCGCAGTTTGTGAACTTTAAAAAAAAGAACAAGAAAAAACCATGCACAAAACCTACAAGCCTACACACTATGAACTGGTGCTACAATCATTTGCTTTAATAATAAAATAATAGCATTTTAACCCCTGCCTTTTTTAACAATATCACTGCATTTCTATCACTTACAACCGTACATCCTTTCACTTGTCAGAAGCAAGTCTAGCAAATTAACAGCTGTTGTAACCTGTATTTACTCCATCTAACCAACTGTCAACCCAGGGTTTTGTCTGTCTGACTAAATACAGAGGTGCACAATATTTCCCTGTTTCTTATAACAGAAGATTATAACAGTTAAAAAGAATTTTCTCAGAGTTGTCACTCTGTGCACGCCTTTGTACTGACAGTAGTAATTTCCTACTAAACTTACTAATCTTACAGAAGTTCTTTAGGACCATATAATTGAGATATTTTGATGGGTCTTCTCAGGCAGGGTCACCAGAAGGACTTTGCAGCAGGGTTCAACTGTCAAGTGACAGGTACATGGGGATAAGAGGCAGACTGTTTTGTATATTTGTCACTTGCTGGACATTAATAGAGGAGGAAAATGCTTTTAGCACAGCACATACAAGGCAGGAGATGCAAGAATATTGTCTGTGTCACTATTACTTGTTGCCAGAGGTATCATGGAAGAAGAAATATCATTTTTCAATGAAATGAAATAGAAGAAATATCATTTTTCAGTGAAGAAATCATTTTTCAAAAAACTCTTTCTTGCCCTATGCCCTAGAAATAATTCTGAAATTTTTCTGTTTTCTTCTATTGTTAATCTTTACATAAAGAATTAGGATGCTTTTAACAAAAACACTCTGTTGAAAATGAAGGTCCAAAATGCTTTGAAATGGACTTGTGTTCTAACAAAACAGGTCTCGAATCTCCAGCTATGTCACAAACCTCACTTCCACAAAATGTCGCTATCATTGGAAGGATTAGTTAGACTTGTTTTCATCTAACAGACTAATTATCTTTTTGATCAGCCAACGTTGTTGTTAGCACTTACTTTTTATTATTGTGGTTTTATTATTTATCATGTATTTAAGTACTGCAACCCCCATTCTTTCTGTTCCCCTTTGTTTCAAAGCAGATGTACCAAGACAGATCAGTGACATGACCCAAAGAGTCCCTAAGCCCACCCAAGGTCATATCTGCTTCCAGTGCGTAAAATAAAAAATACCTGGAGCACTGAAGATCACAGCACCCCTGTGAAAGTCAGGAAGGACTTAGCAAGCAATCTTGTCTGGAACAGCTGACTGTGGGCTTGTTCAGTAAGGGACTGAGCTGTGCTGAACAGAGCTTTCAAACTTGCTGCAGTTCATCAACATTACCTTGACAACAAGCATCAGAATGCAGCAATTCCACCTGGTCAAAACTCTTCCCCTTCTCCTCCCCTGCCTTTTTTTCCCTCCCTTTTCTAAAAAGTTTCTCAGAGACAAACTGTTAACAAAATTAAAATAACACTGTGCAAGCTAGTTTCAATGGAAACACACTTTTAAAAACAAAATTATTTTCCAGGTTTTTTCAAGGTAAAAACGAGTCATAAACTTTTAGCGATCTCCTGTTCATGCACCACTCCATGCATGTGAATCTCCTTACACATTTAAACAGCTTTATTGGATTATGGCCATAGACTGATGCTTTCAGTCTCTGTACACAGAAGTCTCATTTGACTCAACAGGATATTTATCCACTAAAAAATGGCAGAACCAAAGCCATATGGCCTTTTGGCTTGGATTACAGAATCGTAAGAATATTGTCTGTTTACTCTCCTAAGGGTGAATTAACACAGTCATGGAATATGAATACCCTAAGGAAATATTTGTGCCCAAAAGCAGGAGCTGACTCTTTAAAAGCACAAAGCCTGTTCTTTCACCAGTGTTTCTGAAGTAAAGCACTGGACTCCAGTCCGATGGTAAAAACTGTTAAGAATGGTTAAATAATTTACAATATCAATAGGTAATGTGCTTACATGGGTTTGGTTTGTGTTTTTATCACAGAATCATAGAATGTCCCAAGTTGGAAGGGACCCACGAGGACCATCAAATTCCAACTCAACACCAACAAATTTAGACAGGGACGTGAAAAGAACCTCTTGCTTCAAGTAAGCAGTTTGGAGGTCAGCTGTTCCACGGTGCTGAGGTGGCTTAACAACCAGCAACACTGCTTGTATGAGTAATGCTTTAATTAGGAAACCATTAACAGCCCACAGGCTTCACAGACAGAGAGGAACGGAATTAACAGTTTTTATTTCTAAACTGGTGATCTTACTTCTGTCATAGGTAAGTTTGAATCACTCATATCCACACGAATATTCAACTTTATAAAAGCTCCATACATCACTTCTGCACCAGCCTTCCCCGGTGCACTGTAACTCAGTGCTAACACGACTGCCCTGGTACAACAGCGTAGTTCTTCCAGTTTTCATCGCTGAATTTCTCAGAGTGAAGATGAATGCTGACTTGTGTAAACCTCCTGCTGCTCTGTACACCTGCAGACTGCCTTTATGCAGCCCTCCTATTGCCCGGAGCATCTGCTCATATTTTACCTTCAAAATGTACTGCTTCTTCAGATTTTGATTTCTCCTACAACTCCTTAATAAAATCTTTGTAGAGTCAAATGATGAAAAACTGTAAGCCCAGCAAACTGCCTTTTTTTCAACAGCAGATTTTGTAGTACCTGAAAAACTGCTCCACTTCATCCCCTTGAAACACTGGGGTTTTATTTATTAATACTGTTTAATGCAATTAGGGGCCACTGAAACAACATATTTCCCAGATGGAGAGGACATAATTTGAAAATACAGAACACTTACCATCTAAGATTTATTCTGCTACTATCTCCTAATTCCTTTCTGAATTTCTTACAACAGCACCACCTACATAATTAAATTCCCAAGAACATATAAACCATTAAAATACGATTACAAGAATTTGTAACATGCTAAATAGTCACAGTAAATTCTGTTGAGTTTTACCAGTATTGCAAAAAAAAAAAAAAAAAGAAAAATACAAGTCATAAAAAGGTCACTTGACCAAAGTGTAGCCTACTCAATTTATTCCAGATGAAGAATTAGTTTTCTCCAGATAGAAATGTGTCTGTAACTGCACTGTATCGTCAATCACAGGATAAAGCTGACATCTGGCTTAGGGGTTTGGTATGAAAATAAAGTTTTTTCCAACTATTCACAGTGAAGAAAGACCCTAATCTTAAGAAAAATGCCCCATAGCCAAACGGTCAAAATATTGTGGGTCACAAGGCAAATACATGAAAAACTAAAGGAACAGTGTATGTTTAGCATTTATGCAATATCATTAAATCCAATCATAACAATGCACAGTATTTGACAGCAAGTTAACATAATATAATGCTTTTGTAGGGCTGGAGAGGGGATGTGTGCGCTGGTTTTCAACAGTGACACCCAATATATCCAACAAGCTTTCAAAGACCAGGCTCTGCAGGAAATTTAACCAGGTTTACTGTTCCCTGTTGTACTTCCAGCCCTTACACTTCAGCAACATTACCCACAGCAAACTGAGCCTGCTAAAATGAAACAGCAAGGCAAGTTTGCTAAATCACAGGATGGCAAAAGGGGAGTGCCCCAGCTTGGTCTGGCAGCCTCCTCAGGCACTCTACACAATTGGTGCTTACACACACAGAGCACCAGCAGAGCAGGCCCTACAGACTCACTGCCACCCACAGCCCCACCTCAGCATCCAGAGTATGCGGATCAATAGAAACAGACATGGGAAGAAACACAGGAGTGACAGTTTCACCATAAGGAGGACTGACAAAGATAGGTGATGGCTTCCGTAAGCTCACTGATTGAAAGTACGGGCATTCTGCTCATAGAAGCAAACCAGTGCTAGACTGGAATCCTCAGATCAGAAGGCTTAACTTGGTCCAGTTATGTATTTACATATCCTTCTTTTAATAGTTTGCATTTGAAGGGACCTTTCTATCGGATCAGAAGTATTCAATATCACAAAAACTAATCTAATAGGCAATTGTACATGACAGGCGGTGTAAGAAGAACAGAAAAGGTACACATTTCTCTGTTTTTAAATTTAGAATTAACAGCATGTGTGTATCACACAGCGTCTGTCTCTCACATAAATAAGTAATTGTAAAAATGTCATTTCACTAAGCCACTGTCCAGTCTATGGAGTACAAAGCTTATGGAAAACAGGTGTGATGACTACTAGAACTGTGCCAAAATCCTGTTCATAAACCACACCTAAAATGCCTGATTTCTAAAGAAACTGTACGAAAAAGAACAGTGAATGATTCTCTGTAGCAGGGAGATTATTGCCATTCATTCTTCCGTTACGATGCAGCAGCCGCATTTGTCTCTTCCTGTCATGACAGCATTGCACTGAAAGGACACGATAGGAAAATACAATTTTACATTTTCTATCACAAAAATAACTTTTCCACTGTGCCATGTAAAAATTCGCATCGATGTCTAAATGAATGACAGCATACAGGTAATACCTGTCAATTACAAAAATTCTCCAAATCTCTACCCACCATCTACAGAAGGATTTAATACTGGAGGTGGCAGAAATTCTGTCTTATGACAACTGCAGTACTTTCACAAGGTATTCATGAGTGCAGTGTGAATAGATCTACAGCTACAGTTCTTTCAAACTACACTAATCTACTCTAAATTCAAAAGCCTGGATTAGACATACTGGAAAATAATTCATCTTCTAAGACAATTACAAAACAATTCTTAAATAAGATTAAAGCCTTTTCCATTCAAAACAACCATATGCTGGACTGACAACTGATTCTACCAAACTACTGAATTTTAAGTCATTTGGTCTGCCACTGCTGCAAGTTACAGAAAGAAAGCAGTGTACAGGGCTGTAAGAAAAAGTTTCTTCATGTGTAAAGAAATACAAAAAAACAACTTTACGATACTGCCTTTAACAAGTCCTGAACCTTAAACCATATACTATTCTATTTAGAGAACAGAATTTATAAAGTCTATGTACTGTGCTTTATTTAAATGCATCTTGCACAGGAGAGATGTGCAATAAGACGGAGTCAAGGTCTGCACAGCACTGCATGGTAGCAGAACGAGACACAACAGGCGTAAATTGAAAAAGAAAGGTACAGGTTAGATAAAAGCAAAATCTTTTTCCCTGGAAGGACACCCCAGCAGTGGAGCAGGTTGCCCAGAGAGGCTGAACAATCTCATCCTCAGAAAATTTCAAGACACGCCTGGATAAAGGCCTGAGTAACCTCACCTGACCCCTGAGCTGATCCAAGCTGAGCAGGAGGTTGTACAAGGACCCTCATGAGGTCTCTTCAAAATGAAATTATTCTGTAATTCTATAATTACAAAGAGAAAGCAGAGGAACTGATAGTCATAAATAAGTCATTGTGACATTTTTGTGACATATAAAATAATACTGCAGCAAAATTATTATGCAAGGGTATAAAGTCTTTATATGAAGGTCCATAAACCATTCTTATAGTACGCATAAACACAGTAAAATTTATATGCATGGTAAAAATTCTAATTTAAAACTTTTGTAAGATTTAACTAGTTACATTTGATTAGCATTACTTCCCTCCAAAAAAAAAAAGGATTAAGTATTACAATTAAGTACATCTTGCTAAAAGGCAACTATGCATTTTATTATTTAAGTAATGGACATGCTTCAGCTTTTAACTTTGATTTTCTACATAAATAAATTTTGTACGTGCCAGAAAATTTTACAGAACAATGCCCACCAATGCTAGCACTGCCTCTAGTGAACTCACATTAACAATCTCAAAGGAAGTTGTAATTCAAACAAGATTCTTTGACTAGGAGCACTTTTCATTTTGCTCCCTCTGTCCATCATTCTAATTTAACTACCAGAACAGCAAACGTGCTGCAATAACCTGAAACTTTGTTTAAATTTAGGCTAACCTCAATTCACCTAGACCCACCAGAACAGGGGTATTTAGTTGCATGATTTTTGTGGTTTGGATTTTTTGTTCTGATTTTGTTTTTGTTTTATTAAATGGTGTGAGATGTGCGTTAGCGTTTTTATTTCTGGCTACACAAAACATGTGTCAGTTCCACCCCTGAGGCGGCTTTTTGAGAGCATGCAGTCAAGTTATCTATTTCCTACACCTGTCAAACTGTATCAGAAAAGACTGGAAACAACAAGATCTTGGCAGAGCACTTGACTTTCACAGGACACATGCACAACGAAATATCCATAAAGGGGAAAAAAAAAGAGAAAACAACCTATATGGATCAGACTAAATGTTTATTTAGTAAAGCATCCTTGAAGGATGGAACACCTCTTAAAGGCCCAACAAGAAAGACACAAACTTTTTAGCAGAGTCTGTTGCAGTAAGACAATGGGTAATGGTTTTAAACTAAAAGAGGGTAAATTTAAGAGTAGATAGAAGGATGAAATTTTGTACAAAGAAGGTGAAACACCCAGCACAGGTTGCCCAGAGAGGCAGCAGATAGCAATCCCTAGAAACATTCATGGTAAGGTTGGCTGGGGTTCTCAGCAACCTTATGTAGTTGAAGATGTCCCTGCTCACTGCATGGGAGTTGGACTAGATGTCCTTTAAAGGTCCCTTTCAACCCAGAGCCTTCTGTGATTCCCTGATCATACCTCCCACATCTGAACAGGAGCAGGTCGCTCACAGCTGCCTCCAGGAGTACTGACGAATGCACCAGAATCAGTCTTTTCTGCCTGGGGTTGTAGAGTATCTGCTACTGTAGAACCTGGGGACTCAGTGACCCAGGCTGGGGGAACGTGTGTGAGCAGTAACCCTGCAGGTCACTCTACAATGGCACCCATGGCACACTCGCTCACCAGGAGCCACACACTGCCCAGCTCTGTGGGTGATTGGTGTCCTCAGCTCTGCCTCCTCTGGGGGCCCTGCTCCCCACACGGAGGGGTACCAGCACTCCGTGGAATGGTGACAGTTCCCTGCAGAAATGCTTGAAGTGCCATCTCTAACATCTTTTAGAATCTCATTCCTAGTAACACCCCTTGCACAACTCCTGTAAGATGGGTTAAGGTTTATCTCTACTTACAAGGACAAAGACTTTAAGAGCTGTTTTACTGACATTACTAAAAGCAGTGAAGAAATCAGCTACTAAAGGCAGTGAATGAAGGATACAGAGAGAATTTACTGAAGTTATTTTGAATTATCTTAAAACACTTCTCTTCTGCATCTTCTTTGGAGGACTCCAATATTGTTCACATCCTTTTTTACATTATTACTGTCTATATTTTATTTTCAGAATTGTTTTCTTTTCTCCCTTCCTTGATAACTGCTATAATTTTGTAACTATGTCAGAAGCATCTGTCATTTCGCTCCCAAACTATTAAAGACACTTAGAAAGGGAGCACATTACCTTTCTGGACTATCCTTACTACTGACTACAAGTGATGGAAAAAGATTAGGCAAGATTCATGCAGTATGCAGGCACAGGTACACACACTTCTTTAAATTCATCTTCATTTGTCCTAACCTTTTCAAGATTCTTAACAGCTTCTCAGCTAGCTCTTTGCAATTCTAATGAATCCTTTTCCAAAGCAAATAAAAACCTTCCCATTTCATTTTCAGTAAGTCGAGAAAGTGGCCAAGGCCAGGACAAAGAGCTCTTTAGCATGCTTTCAATTATTGTTCTCACTAACTCCCTTCCCTGATTGCCCAGGTTCAACTCTCTTCACACTACAGCAGGCAATAAACCCACCCGTCTAGGACGAAATGCAGTTCACTTCTCCCACAGACATTCCCAGTGAGTTCACAGGGGAAAGGCTCAAGCGTAGCAGACATTTGGCTATCATTCTCCTTGTGTTTAAAAAATATAACCTAGCTGTAAATTTGAGGGGGGGAGGGGGGTAGGAAATAGAGAAGTAATATTACTTCTTGTATTGTCTCTGTCCCTTTGCTCTCTAATCCTCTCTATCTATTAATTTAGCAATAAAATATCATCAGCATCTCCAAGGTCTGCAATCAAATTTTAGTTCCAGGGAATTTAGCTCTCCATTTAGGTTCAGATCCTTGACATACAAAGTACTGCTCTAAAAATGTTGGCTTTTAGTGAAAATGCCACTTTTGCCAGGAATTTTATCCAGAGACCTGGCACATCTAATCAGTAAGTAACTTTATTTTAAGGCTGCATAATCTTTTCAGATCCTGAAATAATTTACAGACCTCTACTAACTTAACAGAAGAGGAGAAAGGCTGCAGTATTTTCTTAAGATGTTCAAGCAAAGATTAACTTAACCTTAACTGACTCATCCGAACAAATGAGTAAAGTATAATACTTCTCTCTAGTGTCTCTATAATACCTGTATCAGTCAGCAAAGAAATTCAATCTATCACTCAAAATGCAAACCAAATTTATTGACACCATCGTGTGCTAGAAGTTGTGCCTCATACTTCCTCTCTGTCACTTCCTGCAATGGTTTATGAGTACATGAGCAGCTCAGGGAAGGCAACCAGTGTTGCTGAGTACAGCAGGGCACTGGGCTGGAGCGCAGCCAGGCTCCTGCACACAAGACACTGAAGCAGCAGCTTTGCTCACTTACAGAAGAGACTGGAGAATACCCGTCACCACCACCATCAAACATGGCTACGGCACTCATTTATAGCTCTGACATTGCAAAAGTTCATTCAAGCCTGTAAGATCACTGAAGTCCATGTGCAGACAATGCAGTGTGGATGGAGCTAGACAGTGAAATGGCTGTAGGTATACAGGACTACTTTCTCTTTCTCACCCTATGCTCAGGATTAGCATTTGTCAATACAGCAGCACACAGAAAGATCTGGCAGACAGTAACACTGCTCTGCCTCCTCTCAGCTTTTTACAAGCTTTTTCAGTTCTTGATCAGAAATCATAAACTAAAACTGAATCCTGAATATACCTCAAACACCTGATTTTTCCAAGATTTTAGCTCCTACTCAAACAGCACTTGCAACAGCCCCTTTATTCTAAAATCTTTCCAGAACTGACTGTGCCTGAACTCAGTGTTCTGAGCCAGATTTAGTAGTGATTGCACTCTAGTACAATCTGAAGTACTTTCCCCATAATAGTAACTTTTCATATATTTGGTCTATACTCACAGCACATTACTAGACTACATCAGGCTCACATAAGACCAACCCGTGCTCTGCTAACCAGACCCCCTGAATCCCTACCAGCAATTCTTCCAGGCCTCATTCCCCATTTCTGGGCCATGTTCCCCATGCAAATTAAATATATCTCTTCAGTATAGTAACTGTGCACTTCAGACACAGCTTCTGCAGGAAGTGCTCAGACACATCCTTGCCAGCTCCCAGAACAAAAGAGGGGATCAGCACTGTGAGCTTGTTGCCTCCAGTTCTCTTTACCCAAAAAGTTCTATAACCGTACTCTTGTGACCATGTGGTCTCTTAACCTTTTCCACCTTAGTGAATCCAGTGCTGAATTTCGTAACTGCAGATAACATAAGGTGATAAATGCACTTTTTTTTTTTTTTTTTGCAACCATTTGTGATCTAGTTAAAATAAACTACTCATCCTGTGGTACAGTTTGTACTTCTCTCTTCCACAAATCAAAGAGGATCATCTTTCCTCCAGTGTTAGCCAAGTTACATCTAAAATGAATATAACTGTTGTTTCATATGTAAATCTTGACTGAAGTAAGATTTTATTACATACTATCTCTTGTTCTTAAAAAGTTAGACCCACGGTTAAATTAAGGCAGAAAAAACGCAAACATTCTTACTCAAGGAAATAAACCTAAATTTAAATCAGACATAGGAAAGCTCTCACTGTCCCACCGCCAGCAGAATTTATTGCTATTAGCTATAAAAGCACTGTTACAAGTCTCAAAACCTTACCTACAAAGAAAGTTTTCTTCCATAATGACCATCTATAAAGGCACAATTTCACTAAATCACATAAAGGCAAACTTCAAGATAGACCAGCTGAGTAACAGCCACTGATAACTGAAAAGTAACCAGCTGTAGCACTCTCAAACCATGAAGAACTTACAATACAGACTCATTCTAAATCAAGCTAGATAGCAAATAAAGGAAAATATTAGAGCCTGGTGAGCCCCATTGTCATGAACGACTCAAGAATCCCAAAAATTAGATTAATAAGTTTATTACAACAAGCA
Source organism: Platysteira castanea (assembly GCA_013397175.1). Taxonomy (NCBI): domain Eukaryota; kingdom Metazoa; phylum Chordata; class Aves; order Passeriformes; genus Platysteira; species Platysteira castanea. The sequence continues at coordinate 1,355,709 of VYXC01000316.1, forward strand.
GCTGCCCCTAGTGCCCAGGATGAACCTGAGTCCCACGTGGCTGGTCAGAACCCGAACAAAGGAACGCACCTGCCTCTACCTACCACAGCACTGCACCACACCACCACCAAAGAGCCCCCCTCGACCCCCTCAGGGCCCCCCCTTTATACCCTTGAAGGGGATCAGGAACACAACAATCCCCACACTCACTTTGGGGGTCCCCCATTGGTCCGTTTCTCGGCCCTGATTGGTCCATAACCAGAGTCCTTCCCCACCAATCATCCTCGGGCAGCGTGTCCCCCTGGTTGTTCTCGGTACGCTGGCACAGGGCAGTCAACTCCGGAAGCTTCCATCGCTGAGCCTCGAGGTCCAGTCACTCCGTCACTCAAGCGATGGGCTCCCAATCTACCCCCTTCCCGTGCACCATCCCAAACCCCAGTAACTTTGAATGACAGCAATTGGTTTGTAATATTAAATCATCCATAACACCACCAAGCAAGGCCAAGGTCTCCTGTGCTCTCCCAAGTCCCTGATGAGAAAAAGAGCCAATATGCCTATATATCACAGACAATCAGATGTATTTTGGCTGGGCTGTGACAATGACCTGGAATTCTAGAGGGATGGAAAGGAGGAACTCAAGGTCAAGAAGGCCAAAACTAGGTTGGAGCAATGCCCTCAGTCATGCATAGCGTCCCTGTGACCTGCCTGTCCACACATGCACACGCTCCAACTCTTCCTGGTGATCCTTCAGACCCTACGTAAAAATCTCTCCGACAGCACGGTGTCGTTTGTTCATGGACAGACAGGAAAACAGGAGATAGCAGCTGGGGGGGTGGGACTGTTTTGTTTGGTTGAACCTAATGTGATAAGTGTCTTCCTGTGAGCAAAATGAATGAGTCAACACCTTTAGAATGCACCAACAGAAATGAGGTGTGGATGACAGATGACAAAGGCTTGGAGGAAGAAGGAGACAAAGTAAGCAAAAATTTCTTATCCAGTCACTCTGCATCAATTTAAGTGCTAAATGACTAGAGTGAGTTTTAGAGGGAAATGGGACATGGGATTATGCAAATGCAAAATACAGAATGCAACCTGATGCAGAACGTGCCAGGGAAGAGATAGGGATGTGTGCATGAAAGACAACACAAAAATAAGGACTAAGCGCCCCACTTGACAAGGTCACTGAGACTAAAAAGTAGGAATATTGTTTTGGCTTCTAGACAAGACTAACACAATTTGTCAGGGTATGCAACAGCAATTTCTCTCTTTAGGTTTTTGTTTCAGCCCTGTGTAGCATTGTTCCAGCTCAGCCGGAACAGCTGCAATCCAAAGGCTGAATGATTGCCGGGGTCAGAACCCTCATAAATAGAGCAAACAAGTTCTTCCCTCAAAACAAGGTTGTGAGCCAGGAAAGAGCTAAGAAGCTCCCCTGGGACATAATCCTAACTGGTTGCAGAACTTCAGTTTCACAGGAGACACAGAGACCCCCACCTCTACCTCTTAACCTGCTACCACATGAGAAAAAAAAAAAATCTACCTCCTGCATTAACTTAGGTAGTGCACGAAATTCAAGTTTTCCATTTCCTATATGAATGTTCTATGGCCAAGTACTACAGACACAGTAACTGCACCACAAGCTCAGCCTTCAGATAAAGCCAGCAAGACATGACTGCTCCTGGCAGTCTGCTTTGGCCGTTGCCTGCTAAGAGTTCCTGGAGCAAGCGCATCAGGAACAGAGCTCCTCCAGGATTTGTCCATCATTCCCACGCATTATGTTCTCAAACCATTCTCCATTCACAGCTCAGTCATTTTGCAAGGCTTTGCATTTCATCTAATCTGATTTTTATGAAGCACCAAAGCAGAGAAACATTTTATATGAGAATTTATTTTTCTGTGAGGAGCTGGTGTATGTCTGTCAGGCTGGGATCAATACAATATAACATTCCCCTCAGATAACTCTTTCACAAACGACTATTACTGTCATTTTCACCAGGAGATAACATCATTCATTAGCCACTCTTTAGTAATCAGAGTTCTGCATTCCAAACAGTTATTGCACTTCTAACTTGCTGTATTTCAGCATCTAAATAGCAGTTTTTTCTCATGCTAAGAAAAGAAGAAAAAGCACAAAAAATAACCCAAACCCCCAAACACAGAAAACCTCTCACCACAAACAAAAATAGTAGCTCAGACTACATGCTATATACTGCCTCTGAGCCTGTAAAAATACGTCAGTTGTCCTCAGACTGAACTTTTTACCTGGTCTGACATAAATCTGTCATAGCCTGACAAAAGGAACTTCAAATATCCACAGAACCTTACTGGCAAGTGCTTATATACCTATAAATCTTCAACTTTTGGATGGAGGCATTTAGTGATGTCTTCCAGTAGATCTGGTACTAAGAGGCTTGTTCAAGGTCACACAAAAAAGCTGTGAGAAAGCAAATTTGAAAATGTTTACAAGACATTTATACACATATCTCCCTCTTCTCTTTGTTTTTCTTTATGACTCAGTAAAGAGATTTTTTATAGTCACCACTCCCTCCTGCTCCAAGCCATTTAACTTTAAAAAAAGGAAAGAACAGAATGTCAAATCAAAATAGCATATACATCATTTTTATAGTGTTCAACAGAGGAAGCATCTTCTCTAAATCTTGCTTTTCCTGTAGAATATGCAGATATGTTACTTCCCAGAAAATTAAGGAATGTATTTTCTACTTCAATTACGGCTAAGAATCATATATCACTTTACTTGGTGATGATTTCAACCAATAAAAACATACAAAGCTGTAGATCTAAGAGATGGACAAAGAACTTGGCAGTCTTTGAAAATAACGTTCCTTAATTATTTCCAGAGATATAAAGTCAGCACTTAGACCTCGTCCAAACATAAATATTGCTTCTCATGCACAATCATGGAAGTGTTACATTTTATAACATTTGTAAGACTTTATTTTAATGAAGGAGGAGGAATGAGGTGAAGTTCTGAAAGCCACCTGCAGTTTAATGATGGCACTCTTGGAGAGGCATGACAAAACCCTGCCCAATAAACAGCACTGCGTTTCATATGGCAGGGCTGAATGCGCTCGTCCTGCGATGGCAGAGCACTCAGGGATCCATGACAAAGCCATGCACACTCCTTGCTACCAACGATCCAGCGTGAGAGAATGGAGATCCCAATGACAATGGGAGATTGAAAGGAAGCAAACTTGACTAGTCCTTTTTCAAACAGAAACCAAGCAATTAGTTCAGTCAGCTACACTTCGATTCCTGAGGAAAAACAACTACAGCAAATAATGCAGGACACTGTTCTATCCATCCAGAAATAAATCCAGGAAGGAGTAATGGCCACCATGGGTTTGTCCAGATCAAGTCTTGCCAAATCAGTCTGAGTTTGTAGTCATAGGATTATTAGCAAATATCTCATAATATGACTAGATTCTGACAGTCTCATGGGACTTTAACATCAATAAATGGGAAAAAAAGAGATTGAATTTCTCTGGAATTAATGGAGATTTCTTCAGAACAGTTACCAATGATTCTCTTCAACTACAGAAATGCATTAAATCATTTTCTGCAGGGGTCTGTTTTGGTTGCCTCACTATGGACCGTAACTTTGATAAGAAAAGAGAAAGGGATTTCCTGAGGGGGAGGGAGGACAAGGAACCATTAGTGCACTGTAGGGCAGGATTTGAACTCAAAGTACTGTTCTTAAAGGGGTGTGCTGCTCTCAGACAGGATACAGTAAAGATGAGCACAAGTCATCACATGTAGGCAAGAACAGTTAGCTGCACAACTTGAAAAAACCAAACAGGCATGTCATATTATCAGTTATCATTGTCATCTTATCAGCATCATTGTCATGTTATCAGTTATCACTGCTTCATTAAGAACCATTCTCCTTAGACTCTGACCCCATTTACAATCCCCAAATTCTGGTTTTGTCCCACATTAGAATAAACATAGCATCTGATGTATCATTCTATTTCATTAGGAGGAAAAAGACAAATTGGTTTCCAGTCTACTGAAAGAATAGAGTTCTAATCTTAGGCACTACTTAGCACTGAAATAAACCACCCAAACACATCAGATTTCATATAGGAGACATACATGGTACCATAGCAAATTTTCACATACAACATCGGTGACGTTTCCAAGTCCTCCATGGAATGCATTCAAAATTCTCTATAGCTTTTAAAGTCATGCCCTTTTAACATTACTTACTTAGTTGTCTCTGTAATTTAATTCCTAGCTGAAGGTCTCATTTCCTTCCCACTGTTACACTCAATTTTGTATTGCTTGTTTGTTGTTAAATCACCTGGGGACTTCTTGGTGGAACTTAAAGCATCATCCATCCTTGGCTCCCAAGACACTTCAGCTACATTTATCAGAGACAAGACTAGACTGGAATCTTTTATCCAAACTGAAGACATTTTGGGTACAGCCAAAACTAATTCAGTTTCATAGAAACAGCAACAGTCTGAACTTTGGAAAGATGAGGGGAGGCATGACCTTTTTCCTCAGAGGTTTAGCATCCATGCAAAGACAGAAAAATTGCACACATGGAGATACAAATTAAAATCACTCAAGCCTGGCACTGAAAGACACACAAATCCAGCTGAACAACCAAGCTGTTAAAACTATGGCACAGGCTGGGGTAATGTTGATGGGGCATATGAAAATCCTTCCCCTACCACTCTGAATACATTAAAAAAAAAAGATAAGCACAGGGAATATGAGCACTCTCAGGTGGGCAGGGAAAAGGAAAACCTCTTTTAAGCAAGCCATAGAGATACACAGGACAGACAGAAGCAATGACCAAATGACAGAGCTATAATCATGGAATTACTAAAACAACTCAGGTAGCTGAGAACAGAATTGTCATAATTTTTTGCTCTCTTAGCTACCGAGACTAATTTGTTGTTTGCTTTTTTAAAAAAATGAATGCATAAATCAACTATTTTAATTACACAACAACATGACAGATGTTGTTCCGATGTCAAGGGGAGATAAGCAGCTAGAATACTGGAAATACAACCTATAGTCTCTTTTTATAATTAATACTGTGTGACTACCTATTAAAGGAGAAAAGAAAAGAAGGCATTTTCAGAAAACTAATGGAATCAAATGCCTATATGTCCTTAAAATTGCTTTGGAGTAAAGTACTAGCCTTCTTTGAAAATTCCTAAACAAGATCTCAACACATTCAACCTGAAAATCTGAAAGATTAGACAGTGGTAGAGTGGTAAACACAAAAGCGAACAAATTCACCCATTTATTAATCCAGGATGGCAATTCAAATGACGTAATTCTGCCTTTACCCTCAAACACACAGCCAAATGTATTGTCATTTTTAAGTCTGGGGGAAAAAAAGTGACATCTCATTCAAATGTGTTCAATAGCACAAGCCATAAAAATATCCGTAATTCCTGCCCTTTGATTTGCATTTCAGTTCTTTCACCTTTTTTCAAAAGGCATGGATAATGGACAGAAAGGCTACAAGCAGTGATTAATGTACTGCACCTCTTAACTAAGATATTTCAGTAGTTAATTGTCAAAAGCATTCATTTTCTGGTTTGAACTTGTCTGACTTCTATCCATTGGATATTGTCATATTTCTGTGTACTAGAATAAAGCTTTAGTTAAGTACCTCTATTCCTGACATTTCTAAGCCATAACCTTTTGCAGATAACTTAAGGAGCTCAGTCATGTAGCTTTTCTATCATCATGCTTGTTTTCTTGACAACAAATAATTCACCCTGAACTCCCTCCAATTTTCAGCATCCTTTTAAAGGGTTTGCCACAAAATAAACCTACCAGTTGATAAGGGATAATCTCCCTTGAAAACTTGTCTCCAGTTGCTGGAGTGGAGCACTTTGGTGAACAAATCTCATACTGTGCTGGTTTTGGCTGGGGTACAGGTAATTTTCTTCACACCAGCACGGGCTGTGCTTTGGATCTGTGCTGGAATCAGTGCTGGTAACACAGGGATGGTTTGGTTCTGGCTGAGCAGAGCTTACACAGAGCTGAGGCCTCTTCTGGCCCTCACCCCACCAGTGAGGGGCTGGGGGGCACCAGGAGTTGGGAGGGGACAGTCAGGACAGCTGACCCCAAGTGACCCAAGGGGTGTCCCAGACCATGTGGGGCCATGCTCAGCACATAAAGCTCAGGGAAGAAGAAGGAAGGGACATTCAGAGTGATGGAGTTTGTCTTCCCAAGTCACCGTTACATGTGATGGGGCCCTGCTCTCCTGGGGATGGATGAACACCTGCCCAGCCAAGGGAAGTGGGAAATTAAATCCCTCTTCTGCTTTCCTTGTGTGCTTGGCATTTGCTTTATCTGTTAAAATGACTTCATCATCCCAGGACTTTTCTCAATTTCACTCTTCTGATTCTCTCCCTCAAAAGTGAACAATCAAAGGTGAAGAATAAAGTGCATTTAATCCATTTTAACAAAAAGAAATACCATTGGACCGAAGAAGCAAGTCTTCATTCAAAATTAAAACTTTCAAAATGCAAATTTGACCTGTATGATCATGAAGCCAGCTGCAGTACTGATAACCAGGGACTGCATGAAACAACACGGAATGGCTCTGCTCCATCTACTGGAAGCACTATTTCCCGTGAGCTAAGTAAATTACTGTGTGCCCCATAAATATCTTGGATACAGCCCTTGACTCCTTCAGTTTCCAACATAACTTTTTAAAACATTTCTAAATACGACAATCATCAGAAAGAAATCCTAAAAAGATTTTTTAAATGGAATAACCAAAATGATTTCCCATAGATTCAGTCCTTTAACACACAATTTCCTTGAGGGCATACAATCAATATCAAACAAGCAAACCTTAATTTAGAATACTTTACAACAAGATACTGTTCTTGTGTGTGTGCACATACTAAAGTCCTGGTGTCAACTCTTAAGACGACCACATTGATGGAGGCTTGTAGTCAAAAACTGAGTGTATTTGGATTACAGCCAGCAGTGCTGCAGGCATCCTAAAGGCACTGTTAGCACTAAGAACAGCAGCAACAGTGGCAATTTTTCAGTTTGACTGGTGCTAAATACCACTGAACTTCATTATAAGACCTTTTTTTTGTAGCTATTGCCCAATACTCCTTAAATACCTTACCATAAGATAATTATAATAAATGGCCTTAAACCAGTGCCATTCCAGCTGAACAATATATGGAAAACTTCCATTCCATAGGAACAAAGACACACATAAGAGAAACAGAAGCGTGCACCTCCTACAGTGTCCCAAGAGCAGAGCTGGGATCTATCACTGAGTCCGTCTTATCCCCAAGTGCTTTACCATTTTGTCCTCTCATTTCCTCTGAAAATATTCATATTGCAAAGGTGTTAATATTTAGGTTGATACAAACCCATGTAACATTTACTTAGCTTTTTTTGGAAACATTCCACGAAATCACAGAGCAAGAGAAGAAGTTTTAGTACTCACTGTGGCATGTAGCTATTCTTTTTAATCAAATTTCAGAGAAGAGACAGTGTCAAGGAAATTAAAAGCTTGTTTTATATCAAAGGAATTGCCAGACTATCTCTTGGACAAGCAAGAAAATCTGCATTTCTCAGACACAGGTAGCTCCTGGCAGGCTTCAAAATGGAGGCCTGGCGATAAACTGATATTCTCAACCCAAAGGAATTTCTCTAATGGATGCAGCCCAACCATCACCCCAAACAAGTCTGCCACTTGTATACTGCTACCACTCATTGAAGTTTGGTCTACATTTATTAAGCCATCGTGGGACATTTTGAACATCCTTTAAAAAGCACAGTTTTGATTTCCCATCTGTCCTGTAAACTTTACCACTGAAGAAGTACATTGCTACATTGTACTTCATGGTTCATGTCTGAAGAAGAAGGATAGAAGCAAATAACTGTATTTCTTTCAAAAGTAGCATTCATTACTTTCAGCACATAAACCACTTATTTTACCACGAATGGATTCACATTCATATTATATACAAACGTTTCTCTCCAAACAGATGCAGTTACTCAGCATTTTGCTGAGTAGGACTATGAATACACGCTTAACCTAATACAAGTGCATATAAACTGTTACCAATTAAATGTGCACACTCCACAAACATGTCACAAACTCACAACAGCTTCAGTCCCAAACGAGGTCTGTGATTTTTGCACAGTAATCAAACCAGTTCTCAATCTTTTCACAGAAAGATCCTCTTCTTTTTAAAGCAGGGCAAAACTCAAAGCATCTTCTACACTACATACACACATTCACTTTTCAAATCCCTCGCTGCAGATTCTCCAGCAACTTCTACTGAAAATCTCAGCATCAGCAAGCAGGTAAAATACTCCTCACCATAACCACGTAACTACTGCTCAGGTAAGCAATGCAAATTACCTAAAACACAGGTAATCTAATCAATTAACCTGATATAAACAGCTGCAAGCGATCGGCCCCAAGCATGTGAACTGCTTGACAACACTGACACCAAGTGACAGAACTCAGGAAATCACAAACCACAACCACCCCCACAGAAGTGTTTACAGCATTTTACCCTTGTGCTCTGAAAGACGCAAAGTCTTATTTTATCAAGAGAAAAAAAACAGTGAACACTCATAATGAGAGCTGACATTTTCACATAAGTTATGTATAAGTGACAGAATATCCAACATTAAACACATGTTAACAATTCAATTTAACTTTGATCCTGCAAATGCAAGTCAAAGACTATGTACATTTCCAAGTTTTATGTACACTAACCTCATAAATTCATTTCTACAGAAGAAAAAATCAGTGGTTTGCATGCACAGTAAGTATTGGATGCCATTAACTTCGGGGAATTTGGTTCATTTTTCAAGTAAAAGAATGCAAATAGTACTTCTATACACTTCCATTTAGAAAATTATGTGTTAATGCAACATTTAATAGTGTGGTAGGTCTCACTTACTTGTTTTGCCTGTGCTCCTCTCTGCTGAGAAGTCAAAACCCAGGCAGTCCAGCATCATATGCATTAAGTAGACTTGGCCCCTCTCCTGCTGCCTTACCTGACACTGCACAAAGCAGAAAACCCAACTGGCAGAACAGTAACTCCATCAAACACAGCAGTTCTGCCACCCATGATGCCTGTGCCCAGCATTCTGTCCTCTTACAAGCTGCCCTGGTCTTACCTGCTGACGTTTGTATGCCAAATAATCGAGATTTTCCAGATCTTTTTGAAACTTTTGGTAGGTTGTCTGTAGATCAGATTTACTGGATACATTTCTTAAAGATTCAAATGTTCTTTGAAACTGCAAGGGCAAAAAACAAAACAAAACAAAACAAAACAACAAAAAATTATCATTCATACAATTGCTGTGTTTCACTCTGTATTACAATTTTTTTTCTACTAAATGCTAAGGCTATTGAGCTGTGTCACCTCCAACCTTGCACATACTCCTACAGTTTTGTTTTGAAACCAAACACAGAATTCAAAGCATTGTACATGTGTCCTCCTCAATTAAATGAAGTCCTCTAACTTCATAGGTCAGACAAAACACAAGCAAATCAATCTCTAAAGGTGAGTGCTTTTTCTATGCCAAGTTCCAGGACATAATATATTCACATAGATTTAAATACTTTCCTTTCAACTAAGAAAAGTGTATGCAACTTGCTACAGGCCATGAACTCATTCTATCAAGTGTAACAGAAGAACTTCGAAATCAGAACTTAGAAAGGGTGCTTCTTACCAAGTTAATTTACTTAAGAGTAATTTAAGATTGGATAATCACCTTGGGCAGTGTGCTCACATTCTCCATGAAAACTGTGACAACTCCAATTATACTTCACTATAGACCTTACTTTTAAATTTAAAACTTCTTTCATGCATACACTATTATTAAAAGTAGGACTGGTATTTTTCAGAGATGCACCGTGTCAGCCCAGCTGTAGGAACTGTAACAGGAAGGTTAAGGTTTGTGTGAGAGGACAGTGGGAGCTCCAGCTTCCTTGCTACCTTCAAGAAATCATGAGCCTTCTCCTCTGACTTTCTGTTTTCCCAGTGGTAAATATTCTTCTTCACCTCATGAGCACGTGACAGCTGCAAAGCTGTAGGTAGTTCAGTAATATTTTATCACTGTGATTACTCTAAACATGTATTTACACTGATATCATCAGGAAGAACTACACGCTTGTAAATCCTTCCAAAATATTGACTTAGCCTACTACAGTTACAGGCCCTGTAGATGAGGTACCTAATGTAGATGAGATTTAAGCTCACGTGTGGTACCTATGACCAGGGAATGAGGCAATGGACTGCTTTCCAGTCAGTTCTGGAAAACCAAGCACTTCGGTAGTAGCTATAGCCCACATTTCTCTACACCTTTGCTTAAACTTCAACCACGGAGCTGGAAAAATGAACCACAGGAGTAGAAGGAAAAAAAAAACCCAAAAGCCAAACCTCCGCTCATCTCCTGTCTCTCTTTAAGAATCTGACAATATAACTGACAGCCAATGCTGACCTTGGATGTGGAGTGCTCCAGAGCCCCTCATTCCTGAGTATCTGACTAAGCTCAAGCCCAAGCTGTACCTGATGCTGAACAGCCTCCAGGCATTTCTTGTTGGGGATAATAAGAAGCTGCAGTGGATTTCCACTGACAATTTACAACAACTTCCCTGGAACCTTCAGGCAACTTAGCACTTCTTGTTTGCCATTATTTCAGTCTCACTGGTCTCATAGCCAAAAGGCAAGATAAGGCAGTGTTTATATCTATTTGTAATTTATCTTCCTCTACCTCATTCAGCACCCCTAGAGGTTAACTGGAGACTTTTTAGTTGCATTTGAAACATTTGCTACCAAAAAAATAAAACTTTCTCACCCAAAGTATACCTTCCTGAATTCTGTACCAACATAGCTGACAGGACACACATGCTAAGACAAAACTGCAATACTGTCTATTCTTTTCTGTTTGACTTCATTATCTTCTATTTTTTGTATGATTTGTTGTTTTCAGATTTTCTCTCTGCTCCAGTTGATCTCAAAGCCCTGCATTTGCAATGTTTGCTTTCATCAATTCCCACTCCTCGCTAACCCCTTAGCTGGAAGCAACTTAATTATAGCATTTGCAAATGAGACCTGAGTTCAGTTTAAGGTGACCAAAAGCATTCCATAGTGCTTTTTTTTTTTCAAGTGCATAAGAAACTGTTCATAATGTCTCTGTCAAGTTCATCATACACCTTCTGCTTCAAACCATGACGTATTTCTCCAGAACTTAGCCCAAAGCTGTTGCACCCTGTTGTGGGATTGAATAATACAGGGATAAGGCCTCTAACGATTCCCAAACTCAGTAAAAGAACAGAGGGTGCAGTCTTTTCTTGAGGTGTCTTCTTTTATTTTAATTATCGACATGTTAGACTACAATACAGCTGTATTATCATCATCATCATCATTTTAAGGATGTACTTAATCCCACAGCTTCAATTCTTCATTGGCAGGAGCTCTGCTAGCAACATCACTCACTTCCTTATATCCTGAAGTAACCCAAACATTAATAATGCATTTGGCTCTCTGGAAAGAGATATAAGAATCAGCATGAGACCATGAGCAAATACAAACCAAATGTGTAACCATAAGGGCAACATGCTTCAACAAAATAGATGGGTAATTGCCAGAATATCCACATCTGTCTTTAGATGCAAGGGAGAAACACTTTTTAAAAATTTAACTCAAAAGTAAATAAAAAACCAATGAAGCAATTATAAGGAAACATAGATACGCTCTTTCCACTGCCATTAACAGAAAATCAGAAAAATGTGCCTTGAACACACAAAGGTTATCAGCACATGTTAAACTTAAAACTACATCTGGATCTTTCTGCATCATACTTCTATAAGTGTGAACCAGCATTTTGGGGTGAGTGGTAAAAAAAACCTCTCTCATCTCTCCTGTCTAGAGGTGAAAAGAAGTATTAGAATTCCTGACCTTTTTTTCCCTTACTAATAACCAAATATAAATAATCATAAGAGATTCACAGAAGCTCTTTTCTGCCTGTCATGTTTTCAAAGAGCTTTGAACAGTTTCTGGAAGCTGAGAAGTAGCATTCCTTTACTACTTTTGCTCTCTGCAGCACTACTAGGTAGCTACCTGGACTAATTTTCCCTCTGCGGTAAAATCACATCTCTGTGATTTTATCAGAGCTGCTTCTGTTTGTCAAGTTACCATAGATAACTTCATAGCAAAGATATTGCACAGACAGCTTCATAACTTAAACAGAAGAATATGACTTTATATTCACTAACATCACAGCATTCCTTTCACAAAAAACCCCAAACGCACCATAGAGCCCAGCACCCTGGGCCTAAAATACAGGGTGGGTAACACAGCAGCCTCAATGTCCTGAGTATGCACCATCAAGACATGACTGAATGAAGGCTCCGTGCTCATCCGACTGGAAACCAACACACAGTGCATGTTTCAACTAAGTGAAGCAACTCTCAGAGTCCCACTTTAGGTATCACAAAGCAACAAATACCATTAAAACTCTGAAAGTGATGAAGATCATACACGTGGATGGGCCAGAAGAGTGTTATTAACACAGCCTCTTTGGAAGTATGATGCTCCTGATTGGGAAGGTAAAGTCCTGCAGCCTCCTCTCAGATAATGACCATGGTTTATCTAATTAGCAAGTCTGACTGTAAGCACAAGGACTGAATTTCCTACGGTCTCACATACTATACATTGCAACGTCAAAGATGAGAGGTGAGCTCAGACTGAAGTTTCTCCTGCAGTAAAGTGGATTAACAGCTGAGAACCCTCTGCTCTCTTTACAAGCTCCTGACATAGCATTTTTCAGCTTTTTCTCCACTATCCTTCTACTTACTTTCAGGAGCCTTGGAACTTCTGCTCTGCTGTCATAGGTAACAAAAATGAGGCAGTGAGATCAAAGAACACAGGCTGAGACCAAGTTGTTGCACGTATCAAAAGGAAATCATATTAAACTCACTAATCATACTAAAATTTTGATACTGCTTAAGCTAGAGTTTACTGTGTTTCATCTTCAACATGAGCCATGAAAATTAATGGCTTACCAGCTAACAAGGAGGCCAGGACACAAAATAATGAGATTATAAACATGCAGTGCAAAGTGCTTCACTGCTTACAATTCAGAAATGTGGGGAGGGACATCATTAAAAACAGAGTACAAAGTCATATTCCTGGTAACCACCTTACAATCTCCATAGAAACAGGAAGAGGGATGGGGGCAGCAGATCCTGCTTCTCCAGTTTGTGCATGATGCTAGTGGACAAACCCCACACCTTTAATGTCACTTGCCTGGGAGTCTAGCTAAGGTGTAAGGATGATGTAATCAACAGGCCTGCTGCACTTCCTTTACTTAGTTTCTTTCTACACACTTGGTTCAGATTTAGGGCCAGTGCTGCAAAAAGTCACTCTGTTAGCCACAGATTAAGAGAAATGGCTCTTTTTTATTTAGAGCTGCACAGGTTAAAGGATATTTGTATTTCAGAGTATCAATAGAATCATCTTCCACTGCACAGGGCAGCACAGTAGCAGTGAATTATTTTTTCCATTGGTAAAATATTTCTCTTTATTTTCATATGGATTAATATGAGTTGAATTAAGGACAAGAAGCAAATTTTACTTCCATTCTGACATAAGGAAGCTGTCCATTGAAAAATACTTTCCTGTTTTAATAAGGTACTGGTTCTTTAAAAGACTAAATTATACTAAATGTACTATTTTAAATTACCCAGAGATATGGTTGGGAAAAAACCATTCACAACCTCTCTTAAATTCCAATTACTCAACACACACACTTAAGAAAAAAGCTGCTCTTCTTACATTTTGCTGTAATGGAATGGGCAATGTGCCTCCTTTGGAGAGGTTTATGGAGAGCAGCTCACAGCTTTTTCCCTTCAGAAAATATCAGATGATTTTGCTGTCATTTTAAGAAGGTCTGAAGACATACACTGATGATAAAGCAGATACTGTTTGTTTTGCATGCATGTCCTCATTTCTGCCTCTCAAAGCACAAATGAGTTATAAAATCCATTTCTCTAGATCAGAATGATCTCTGCACGCTTGAATTGTTGATCAGACAAGCCATTCTATATTACACTGACGTTGTTACTATACTACCAGTAAATAATGTGCCAGGAGAAGATGATTTCTCAAGATTATTTTCCCAACCTAGAATTTGCCTTCCCATGTTAGCACTCTAGAGAAGGAAATTTCAGAACATGACTTCCATATTACTCTCTTATAAGCGCTGCACTTCAGGGGTAAGGGCATGCTGCTGTAGAAGCCAAAGACAGTAACAAACACTCTGAAGGGAAGCCTTTAGCAATGTTCTTTCCCTGACAGGTTCAAAGAGAGTCGACTGCAATGCAGCCCTGGTCACTGACTGGAGCATGCAGGCATCTGCACAGTCCAAAAAATTATTTCAAATAGGCCTCTGCTTTTCTAATATCCCACCTTCCAACTCTCCCAAAATAATTTTCCAACTTCATCACCAGACACGATATGCATTTCTCACACTCGGTTGTACTTCTGATGACTTCAAGCATTCTGTATTAACCTCTGCTACAAGCCACCTTTATGTTACAGAGCTCCCCATGCTTTATGTTTAGAACTTATCTTACTCCATATTCTGAATTTATCATCTCACAGCTTGACAATTTTTACAAGTAACAAAGGAGCAGTCAAGAAGCCCCTGTACCAAGCACAGAAGTGGATCCAGATTCCTGTTGCACTCAAAAGGATGCTCACTTTGAAAAAGCCAACTCCTAAAAGCAATTCTTTGGAAGCTGCTTTTCCTCTGTTATTTACTGCACATCACAGAGTGCCACGGAATTTACAGAATGTGATGATAAACACTGTAGCCCTGATTCCAAACAAGTGCATCCCATGTATCACAGACCAGCCTCTAATTGGTAGCAAGAATCTCTGTTTGATTGATGAGAAAATAAATAGGAGTATGAACCAAAGGAGAAGCCAAACCTTCTCTCAAAGACTCCTGTCACCTCCTTAATACTCCTCAGACTCCAGGAGTTCCCTTGCCATGGGAGTGACCCACGCCCAACAAAGGGAAGGCGGCAAGAAGTTAGATTTTAATCTGGCTAGTGCTGTAAAAGACAAGGTTTCTATAAACACGTTAGGAACAAATGGAGGGCCAAGGACTATCTCCATCCTTTACTGGCTGCACGGGGAAACACTGTGACAAAGAATGAGGAAAGGTCTGAGGTACTGAATGCCTTCTGTGTCTCAGTCTTTAGTAGCAGGACCAGCTGTTTTCCAGGTACCCAACTCCCTGGAGCACAGGGATGGGGAGCAGAATGAATCCCCTCCAGTCCAAAGGGAAATGTTTAGTGACCTGCTATGCCGTGTTAAGACTCACACAAGTTCACATGCCCAAGTGATCTGTCAGAGGGTAGGAAGGCTCCATACACAGACCTGGATCAATTAAGCACAGTTCTGGGAATTGAACCAATTCCCTAAACCTGAAGCACAGGGCAGCCTGAGATAACTTTCCTCTTTCATTCCACATAACCGTACCAAGTTCCTGCTCAAAACATTTTTAATGCTGATGAATATTCTGCAGGAAAGGGAGGAAGAAACAGCACTACGCTCACAGGGCCCAAGTTCACCAGTTGCTTCTTATTTCCAGCCATTCTGTTTTTACTTCCCTGGCAAGAGTTTTAAATAACTCTAAGCCAGCACTCTATAAAGACCATGCTGTCTGAGGCATTCATGACAAATATGAAGACTTACACAGTAAATCTACAGGCATGACAAGAAGAGGAAAAAGGCAGATAAAACACGTTGGCTCAGCATGATCTGAAACCGATTAGAGAAAGACAGACTGCCAATGCGCTTTGAATGAAACTCTCAAAACTTGTTACTTTCCCGCTGTTCTCTTCTGATCAATAAATTCAAGCAATTCCATTAGTCTGTTAATTCACTTAATTAAAAAATATCGAGCATTACTAACCATAATGGATGAGCTGCTAACACAGCTCTGAATCAGAGTGCAATACAAAAGATCGCCCTTTGTGTGACTACATTTTTCACAACTCAGTTGTTTTTTTACAGACTTCAAACGCTTTGAGTATGGAAACTCAGACAGAAACAGCTATTTATTTAAACTCTTCCCTGTTTAAAAAAAAAAAAAAGTTGTTTAAAGAAGGAAAACAATTCTTTGAAAACATTTTTGGTGATGTACTTTATTTTCCTCAGTGAACTCCAAAACTATCTTCCTATCTGCACTGCACTCTCACACTCTTAATAGGACTGTGAATTCCACAAGTGGCCAGAAGTGTTCTGTGCCAGAATGTGATCAGCCACTGAAAGTTTACACTGGCATCTAGTATGCATTATTTACATACACATTCATCCACACTTTACTTGGTGAAGATCCGATGGAATTCATTACACAACCAAAATCCTCTCCACTTTATTATCAAAACTTCTAAAAGAGCTAATTTCCTGTTCACAAAGGTAGCTTTTTGAACATTTGGTTTGAAATTCCTGCCAGGATTATCAAATCCTTTCAAACTCACTAACATGTTATTTCTAGTTTTAAAAAGTAACATTTCAGTATTTTCGTGACAAAAATATTCAGTATTTTCATCATCACACACTGTTTAATTACTACACAGAATTCAAAAACAGTCCTAAGTCTACGCAAAATGTTCAGAAAACAATATTCTTAGAGATTACATAAACTGGAAGGAAGCAGCTGAGGCTTATCCTTTCTTCCTAGATATACTTCAGCAGGCAGATGTGACAGTAACACTAGATGAGGCTATGACAGCCAGGCACATCGTCTTTGTTTTCTTTCTCTTTTTATTCCCAAGTTACTGAGGCAGAGTGTATTCAGTAGAAAAAGATATAGTTTTAAATGTCAGTCTTGGAATTAACTGATTTTAGTGAGTGACCAAGACTAAAAACTTTCAGCACTCTTTGATAAATGGGTTTGAAAAATATTAGATACTTATATAGGTAATTGCCTATTAAATACTTCCATATTGAGCATGATCTCACTAATACTGTACAGAGTCCTTTGATGATGCTGAACCAACTTCTTTCATTTTATACATACAAATAAAGAAAAGGTCCTTGATTAGAATTTTTATGTCTTTTATTCTACTATTAATTTTTTTTAATTTTTCAAATTAATTTTGGCTTAGTCCTTTCTAGTGCCTTCATTCTACCCCATGAAAATGATAGAGCTCAGAGACATGGAAATAAAGAAAAATGAAAGTTCTCATCTCTTAAATGATAACAGCTGTTAACACCCATGTCTGAAGAAGAGGATAATTGGTAGAAGTATCAAGCAAGTGCAAAGAAAAATGGCTAATTACTTTTAAGGAGTTGATTTTCAAGGCACAAGAACATGCAAAACCCAAGAATATGAGAGCTGATACAGGAACGACAAGGTCTGCTTTGACACTGTGAATACAATGGCTTTTTGTGGGAGCAAGTCCATGCTGAAGGAAAACTGAATTCCTACGGGAGTTTTAAAGTATAATGATTTAAGTTAAAACTTAGAATAGAGCCAAGCTGAAATTCCTTCAAATATTTAATTGCATTTAAATCTGGCTCAGTTAGCTGTGACCAGCTAAAGGAATGTTCAATAGCATATGTTGAAATTACACTAAGTCGATTTCCTAATTAGATGTCAACATAAAAGACACCATTACAGCTAATACCACTGTTGGCAAGTTCAACAGCCAGGGCAGAGACTAAATAAATATGCAAAATGTAACACTCTCCTCTCAGAACTAGGGTGAGCCTTTCTGCACATGCATTATGGAGCGTGTTACACCACACTAATGTACAAGGGTTTATTTACAAATTCAGTTCTCACTCCTATTAAGAGGAAGTATGGAAGATGACAATGGAATGGCACTTCTTGCAGTGCTGGAGTTTTTCCTGAATGATACTTAGCATTCTTTCACCATTTTCCATTATTGTTTGTTTTCATTTTCAGATGGAAAACATGTAGTGAATTAGACGTTTTAGAAACATTAGACAGTTTAGAAATACTGAAACTCTAGCAAGGAAAACCACCTAATTTTAGTTCTCCCATGTAAAACATACTCATTACATCTCTGAAGAGAGCATCTAGGAATATGAAAATAAGTATTAAAAATGTAATAGACTACCATGAAAAATACCATAATGTAAGAAAATTTTCCATAAACACTACTAAAGACATAGGCCACCCCTCCCACAGCTGACAGATTTAAACATATAGTACAACACCGAAACTTCTGCAAGTCAGTGCTCATTTAGCCTGTGGTGCATCTCTAACAGTCGTCAGTGGTGGATCTTTCAAACCAGTATTGAAATCCACAGAACTTCGTTTTATTATGAAATAATCTTCCTACTCTGATTTGGAGCTGAATTTTCGTTCTCTAATCCTCACCAAATTGAACTTGCTTCAACACGGTCCTCTAAGTCACTGTGCTCTCTTTAGGCATGAGGCATTATTAGAGGTGGCACTGATTATTCACCTCTGCCCTGAAATATTAGGAAGTCAACAGAAAATCTGCGATTTTATCAATCTCTTATAAATCACTGAAGGTATTAGGGAAAAAAAGGAACCAAAAATAGATCCAGTATGCTGAACTGAAAGTAGATGAGCTTTTTTGGTCCATTCTACAGATCTCATCTAGAATCTACAGTCGCCCCAGTTGCCCAGGTGTTATGTGCATGAGACCTGCAAGGCTCAAGCACAGAAGGCGTTTCCCATGCCGAAAGAGCCCTGAGCAGGCACAGCTGTGGCTAACAGGAGCCTGGGGGGAGGGGAGGGGAGCGTTACTCACCACAGTCAGGTGCTGCAGCAGATAGGCCACGTCCACCATGTCGGCCAGAATGAGGAGCCTGGTGACAGCTGCCAGCAGGGAACGAGCTGCTGGGACAACAGCCTGCCTCCTAGGCAGGGAGCAGGGATCACTGGTGAACGCCTCTGCTGATACCTGCAAGGCCTGACCTGCAAAAGGAAGACAAATTCCCTTAGGCTGGATCACAACACCCAGGAGAAAAGAAGTCACTGAAGTTCTGTCTGTTATTTGGCAAGTCACAAGTATTGCTAATAAATCTGGTGTATCTTTGTTGCTCTAATGCCTTGAAATGAAGGTCAATTATTACAGATCATGCAGGTTAATGTTCCACATTTTCCATGATGTTCCCTTTCTGTTCCACTGCATCATTTAATTCTGAAATAATTCCCTTGGCCTTCACACTATTACTCTTAACTGTACACAACAAAGCCAGGGGCTTTGTTGAACTTTTCTAGTCACTATTTGTTATATTACTATGTACACTTCGGTGTCCTTGCTATTAAATAATTCCTCACAGAATTATTTAATGGAATTTAATGGTCACAGAATGGAATCAAATATTGCTCTTCTCATTACAAATATAAGTTAATAGAATGAAAACCTCTTACACTCAAACACCTGACATAAAGTGAAGTCTGTTCCATGGAGCTAAGTGACTGCCAGTAGACAACAATATACTGTTCTCTAACATGAAGTTTGGTAAATGAAATTTAACAATACAGACAACAGTGACAAACAGCATAAATACCTGAAGGGAGGCGAAAAGGAGATGGAGCCAGACTTTTCTCAGTGGTGCCCAGCAACAGGGGCAGAAGCAATGGGCACAAACTGACACACTGGAGATTCCACATAAGCATCAGAAAATGTATTTTCACTGCAAGAGTGACTCAGCAGTGGCACAGGCTGACCAGGAAGGCTGTGGAGTCCGCATCCTGGGAGGTATTAAAAACCTGACTGGACATGACTGGGCAGACTGCTGGCCCTGCTTGTGCTGGGGCATTGGACTAGATCACCTCCAGAGCTCCCTTCCACCCTCCAGCATTCTGTGATTCTCTGAGCAAACACAAGCCAGAAGAATCTGAATACGACCGAGCCCTTAGAAATGAGTGACATAAGCTGGGTGAACACAGATAAAATCGTAACCCTAAAACAGAGCCATGAGATGCAGGCTAGACAGACAGGAGCTACAAGTACAAACAGCAGAAAATGACAGCTCCAACAACAACATGATGTTAAAACTTTCTTAAACTGCAGTAGACAGCATGATAGTCTAATGCACTTCGATCTATTTTTATTGCAATTCCTATGAAGTGGATATTCTTCCATAATTACATTTGTCACAAACAATGAAACACAAAACATGTCCTTTTAGTGGCACAAATAGGGATTCAGACAGACAGCAGTATTCATAGTATTTCAATTATTTTAGACAATCAAACAAAAAGCAATTCCAAGAACCAAAGCCAGGATATATCATAACTACACAATTACTGTCAGGCAGATATTTCCAAGACTCTGTTCAACACACCCAGATAGATGACTCCCAAAGTAAATGGTATTCTACCATCAGCTGATCAACTACTGACAGCTACTGCTGTGTCAAAGGACTGTTACTTACACATGCCTACAAAAATCTCTGCTCAGGCACAGAAAGATGTAAAATCACTCTTCAGCCACAAGCAGTTTTTTAAAAAGTTAGAGGATTCATGCACTTTATCCAGCACCAAAAATATCCAAAAACTTAGACGAAAATTCCTTTGAAACAAGTCAACTGTGAGCCTGTTGGCAATGATCTGACAGCTCGTGCCAGGCTGTGTCTGTACAGACTGCAACAATGCCACCAACTGCAGGCAGTGAGCACCCCTCGGAGACAGTGCTCAGCATCACACTGACGACAGCCAAATGCTCTTCATTGGTTTAGGAAAGATCAAAATTATGCTTTCTTCTTTTATTTCTTTGAGTGGATTTTTCTCTCTCTTTTCTAAATCCCATGCAAGCATCACATTTTTCTTTCTTCTATTTGTATTTACAACTGGCTGTCTCCTCTCACTTTTTTGTTTTTAACTGCAGCAGTTTGAAATGCACATGGAATTCAGTGAACGTTATGCCATTCTTGTGTCCTCCCACAAGGAGATATTGTTGCCAAGAAAGTCCTGTCACCCACTCCTGAACTACACTGTTAGAGGCTGCTGGACTTAACAGCTCCAGAGAAACACAGCTGTCAATAGGAGCTCATTTACTAAGGGGGAGACGGACATACCAAAATAAGTAAAAAGGGAGAATTTCAAACATTTCACAGTCTCAAACTTGAGAGAACTGATGTTGCCTTTCCCTGGGCTTAAAGCCAAAAGCAGTTAGAGGGGGGAAAAGGGTTTTACCTCCGTATTTATTTAAGGATCCTNATACAAACAAACAAGAAAAAACCCACAATGGTTTAAAAGACAGAATCCTAGAATGGTTTGGGTTGGAAGGGACCTTAAAGATCATCTAGTTCCAATCCCCCTGCCATGTTCAGGGACACCTTCCACTAGCCCAGGTTGCCCCAAGCTCCATCCAACCTGGTCTTGGACACTTACAGGGATGGGGCAGCCACAGCTCCTCTGGGCAACCTGTGCAGGTGCCTCAGCACTTTCATAGTGAAGAATTTCTTCCTAATATCTAATCTACATCACCCTCTGTCAGTTTAAAGCTTTTCCCACTTGTAGAAAGTCCCTGTCTAGATCTCTTGTAGGTCCCCCTTGGGTTCTGAAAGATTCCAATAATGTCTCCCCAGAACCTTCTCTTCAGGCTGAACAAGCCCAGCTCTCTCAACCTGTCTAAACAGGAAAAGGTGCTCATGTTTGTGGCCTCCTCTGGACTGGCTCCAACAGGTCCATGTCCTTCTTATGTTGAGGGCCCCAGAGCTGAATACACTATTCCACATGAGGTCTCACCAGTACTAGAACACTTACTAACTCTTACTTACACTAGTATGTGCAGCCTCCAATTCTGCAGGCATGAACTAACACAAGCAGAAGGACCAGAGAAAGCTGAGAGTCAAGGTCACATCAGAGCACAAAACAACCTACCCTTTCTAAAAACACAAGATTAAACAATACCAGTTCTACACCAGTGCAACCACCTGTTCTGTTCCTACAAATACCATCTCCATCTGCTAAAGCAAATAAAAGGATTCTGCTCCAGCCAGCCAGCTGAAGTGACACTATCAGTGTCAGGGCACAGCAGATCAATACCTTCTGCATGTTCCTAATATGCAACACCGTGATAAGTCAAATTCTCACAATAGCTTTCTCAGGCTGTTACAGGACATTTCTCTCTTGCCACACAGTCTCTTACCCCACTCAGACACCACTGTATTCTGTTGCATTGTAACTACTGCACTGCTGCATACCAGGAAGTTCCACTTCCACATCTCATCCAGTTCTTCCTAACGTGTAACCAGAGCCACCACACATCCCCATCATGCCTTACACCCACCTTTTCATTCCCCCCTTCCCACTCAGGGACAACTGATCCAGTGATGCTGATGTCAAAAGCTGTTCTGTAGGGGATCTGTTCTTAGTTTGATGAAAGGAGTGCACAGCACAGATTATTTTAAGCCATTTAAGTTTTGCCTCCCAGAACGGAAGTCCCTTAGAAGCAAAACACACATGTACCTCTTAATGTAGGATAAGAAAGTTAAGTTTACTTTTAAGATGAGGGGAGGGTCAAGAGACAAGTAAGAACACAGTATAATAAAGATACTATATATACTATATATCATCTACAGTATAATAAAGATACAAAAGATCCCTGTACCTTTCCTTTAGTACATGCCCTTTTAAGTAAGCTCTCCATTTCTTGCCGGTAGTGTTTTCCATGCCATCAAACTCTTGCCTCCCCTGTTTAATATCAAAAGACATTAAACATGGCCATTCAAAACATCAAAGTAATTGTTAAAATTTCCTTTTAAAGAGTAACTTAAGGCTGAAAATATAACTCCAGCAAGCAACTTGCTTTCAATTCACTGCTGTGTGTGAGGACAGGCTTATCTGGGAACACACTTGAGCATGATAACAGCTAAACACAAGAAACACTGACACTGCAATAGATAGAAACAAGGCAGACAACAACTGTTGTGTTTCTGACTATATATAGTCAGTCAGCAACGGCAGTAAATACCAAACATTTCAGCTATGCCCGTGCAACTGCTTGAGAACTGTAAGCCATCACACCTTGACATAAATGCAAAGCCTCATTATCCTACGGATAATGCGAGACTTTAATTCAGATTTCCACAGCAACATTTCACCCCATAAACAACGTCACTGTTTGGTCTTAAAATTGATTAAATCTCAGAATCAGGATGTGAATTAGAATCTGATGTTTAGTATCAGAAGCATTCAGGGTGGAACAATGCTTCTTACACCCTTTGCAGAGGAGTCAGTTATTGCACAGCAGATTGAATCAGAAGGCCATCTTTTGACATGCTGTATACACATGAAATCTGTCAGTGAGAGTTTTTCAATACACTTACTTTGGGGTTTATTATGCTATTTTATAATAAAACTATGGACATGAGTATCCTTTAACAAAGCTTCACCAAATCAGATCAACAGGAAGTCATGGTAGTTCTTCAGCTACTAGGCCAGTGGATTTCTGGATGATAAATGAAGTCCACCATCCACACACCTTCCTGCTGACCTATTTATCAGAGTTCCAGAAGAAGATGAATCAAGATGTGGATAGACCTTGAAAAGTACTTTCTTGAGAGGAAACAAAGAAAAACACAGAGAACCTCTGTATTAAAATGATTGGCTCCAAGACTATAGATCTTTGGTAAAAGTTTGCAGACATCTAAGGAAGAAGACATTGTATTTATCCATGTAACATTTCTGTCATCCATTATAGCAACACTTTCAGAGATCGCCAACAAAATTCAACTGAATTTAAAACTCCAAAATCTCATTTAGCAACAGTGTCAAGAGCAAGCCGTAGTCAGGGAAGCCATACCCACGCTGTGAATCACACATCAGATGAATGAAATACAAAATATCACCACTGTTCATTTTCATCCCATTCATTTGCTCCTTTATTCTCCAAAACATTATTATGAACAGGAATATCAGAAGCATAGATTGAAAAAAGTCTATCACTCCCTTAAAAGGAGCCCAGTATTAATGAGCTCCAAAAGTAATGAAGCAGCATTTTCACACTGGCAGTTGACATTCGAAAGGAATAAATATTTAATCCTCATGTTGCATCCCCAACTGGACAAGTTCAGCAAGTGACACAAGGTAAGACAGTATTTACTCTTTCCAGATCTCAGTGTGCAAACCTGAGTTTGGTTGATGTGAGTGAAATTATCTAAAGTATTCCTTCAAAATTCCATTATCCAGTAAATACAAGCTGTAGCCATGTGCAAAACCTCCTGATTAATTTAAGATTTTATTAATAAAAGTACCTGCCGGTCACCACAGAAAATTATGCCCACAGAAAATTAAATACTATATGCTATGACATGATGTGACTGCATGCAACCATAGCTGATGACCCACATCCTTTCAAAGAGCTTGAAGTAAATAACATGAGGCATTTAACAGCAGCAGAATGGGGCCAGAATAACAGGCAATTAAGTTACATGTGATGTGGCACACCACAAGTTAAAAATAGCACACAGCTTCAAAGGTTAAAAATACCTGCAAAATTAAGAAACTGCTGTCTTCTTCACAATTGTTTCAACAATTTTTTAAAATTAACCTGTGTAGTTTGGCAGATCCTTGAAGGGAGATTGGCTGCAACCATTCACTTCATCATTGAATAATGATAGGTGATAACATGGACTTAAGTTTCTTTTAAAATGTATGAGGTATATATAATCTACTTTATGTATTATTTATTTTTGTAGTTATCTTTGGTCTTGGCTGAGAATCAATAAGAAATATAAAAATATTTCACATTTTCAATTTCTCCATGTATAAAAATCAATATAAAACTAAATATTTTATTCTTACCTTGTGTTATCAGCCTGTAATGGATGGGCTACCATTTTAGGGGTAGTCCAAAATGAATGATTTTGCAACAGCCTCAGCTGCTCAGGGTGACAAATAACAGTGATACTTGCTGGTCATAACGCTTTTAATCACAAAGGACCTTAAGGTATCTCAGACACCACATGCATAGATCAAACTCTAAACCACAGCCATCTCTAGATTCAGAGGAAGTCAACAGCAAGTAATCACTGCCCTGAACAACAGCAGAGACTCAGAAACCACCCCAGCTGCATGTGCAAGAAGACCAAATAAAACAAAATAAATTTAAAGAAAAACCTGATGAATTTCCATCTTTAGTAAGGGCAGGGTGATATAATTAAAACATACATGACCTTTAACTTGTGATTTCTGTAGGAACACATTTAGGATGTTGGTCATCCAACTCATTACTCTTTGTGCCTGGCCTTAATGTTCACCCAAATATTCCCAGTTTCCAGGGGGAAAGTAAAACTCAAGAAAACAACGAAGAGCCTGCACGAAAGTGACAATACATCCTCCTCTGCAGATCACAAAAACTAGCCAATTCTGGGAATGAGGTTCAAAATGGAGAGAAGTCAAGAGGAAACAGAGTGTGACAACTCACCAGAGAGGAGCTGCTCTATCAAGAGGGGATGAATCTCATGGTACGTTAAAGGATCAATCTTCCTCCTACTCTCAAAACATACCTCCACACTGGACTATTACACCTTCCCAGATGAAATCCTTACTACTGTACAAAAGAGGGAAGATTGTAGGTTTTAAACTTTTAACTAAAAGGCCTTAATCTGGGATTCAAGTAAACAGCTCTTTTCAAGAAGAAAGTTAAAATACACATTAACTTTTAGTCATGCTTAACAGCCACTAAAATGATCAAGAGGCATCCTGTCCTCATTGAAAGAAAAAGCAACACATTCCAAACAACAAAACTTCCACTGCTATACATAGTTTTTCCTATGGGGCCGAGCTTGCACACTTTGCCTCCTTACAGGTGGCATCCCAGAATAGACAATTAGACAACTCCAAGTTCAGACATTTGCACATCACAACACATTTCTCACAGATATTCCAGCTTCACTTTGACATCAGGCATGGTTAAACCAGTTCCTTGTGGTGCCTGAATTGTTTGCCATGTACTTACTCTCTTTACGGACATCAGCAAGAGCTGCATGGAGTTCCTCTTTAAACACAACTGCTTCCTTGGCAATTTTTTCTCCCTTGTCCAACAGATTCCAAGTGGCTTCTTCCACAGAAGCAAGCAAGACACGAGCTCTTTTGGAACGGCCCTTTTTCTTACTAGAAGGATTCTGTGGACAGTTCACTAATGTTGTAACCTACATTTAAAAAAAATGAAAGAGACAACAATGGTTTAAGTTCTACAGGTAAATTTATAATGTTCTCAAAATAAAAAAATATATAATAAGAAAAGAGATTCCCTCTGCTTCAGAGACAGACAGGCAAACTCAGCATAAATACCAAGAATGGGCCAAACTATTCAATTTAATATGACACGATTTTACTCAATATGCGTCATCTTCATGTTCTTCCTTCTGTAGGATCAAAGTCAAGTCAACAAATCTCACTATTCTATTAACCCTGATGCAAACTCCTGTCACTGCTTATTTTAAAGTCTGCTCATTGTAAAATTTAAAAAAAACTTCCAGTGCTATCTGAGGCGGCTTCAGGAAGGTGGGAATCATGGAACCATTAAGGTAGGAAAAGACCTCCAAAATCATCAAGTCCAGCTGTCAAGCTAACATTGCCAAGTGCACCACTAAACCATGTTCCTAAAAACACCACATCCACGTGTTTTTTGAATACTTCCAGGGAGGGTGACTCCACTGTGTCCCTCAGCAGCCTGTTCCAATGCTTGACACTCCTTTCAGGGAAAGAATTTTTCTTATTATCCAATCTAAACTTTCCTTGGTGCAACTTGAGGCCATATCCTCTTGTCCTAGCACTTGTTACCTGGGAGAAGAGGCTTACCCCCACCTAGCCACAGCCTCCTTTCAGGGAGTTGTAGAGAGCAAGAAGGTGCCCCCGAGCCTCCTCTTCTCCAGGCTGAGCCCCCTCGGCTCCCTCCGCTCTTCCTCACAAGCCTTGTGCTCCAGCCTTCCCCAGCTCCTCTGCACTTCTCTGGACACACTCCAACACCTCCATGTCCTTCTTGTCATGAGAGGCCCAAAACTGAACACAGGACTCGAGGTGTGGCCTCACCATTGCACAATCACTGCCCTGGTCCTGCTGGCCACTCTATTTCTGATATAAGCCAAGATTTCACTGGTCTTCTTAGCCACCTGGGTTCACGCTGGCTCATGTTCAGCTGCTGTCAACCAACGCCCTCCCAGGTTCCTTCTCTCCTCAAGTGCTGAATCTTCCCATACTTCCTGCTTAAGTCTTCCAAAGTATCCCAGGACAAATACCCAAAACAAGTACAGACCTTCCAAAAACGCCTTCTCTTCTTACAGAGGAGTATCTGGCCCTTCTTACAGTGGCCAGAGCACAGGCACATTCCTCAGGGTGCTCTCAACATTAAAATTGTACATCAATTTGCCCAGAATTTAGGTTTACTGCAGCTTTGTCCAAATCATGCTTTTAACAATGCACTTCAGCATCCATAAAGAACTTATTTTTATAGACCATCCCACTCCACATTCCTCATGATCTGAGTACAGCCTCCACACTCCAACAGAATGTTTCTGGAAGACTATTCTCTAAGGCATTGCTTGAGCTGTCACACTAAGGAAAGACTCCTGAAACTTTGTTAAGTGTTACACAGATTTTTAAAAGCACACTTTATTTTCATTAAGTTCACTGATGCTTTTTAATCCTCCTATCCTGTTCTCTCTGCCAGAACATGGGTAGTACAGTGCTACATGTGCCTTAGCTCACCTTCAGATCTTGTCCGTGAATTCATGCACTTGAGTGCTTTTCATAAATCATTACTTCTAAACATAACCGACAAATATCCTCTGGGTAACATTTCTATAAACACATCCATGAAACAAAAAAGCCCTGACCCCTATACCATTCATGTGAAATTGGGGGCAAAAAGGACCATCAACTAGACATCAACTGCTTTGGCATGTCACAAGGGAGACAGCAACATATATAACTCTGGCTAAGGTTGTTAAAGAAGGCTCGTGTTTTTTTCTGACTGTGGCTCGAAGGAAGAAAATAGAATTATTTATTGCACATAAATCAGCCAGCTGGTAGAGAATGCACAGGGAATAAAAATCTTTATCTTTTATTTTTACATATCTTCTAATGTCAGTTTTAGAACATTTATGGCAGTTTCAATTATCATATCTCTAAGAATGAGTTCAAGATTACAGGCTGATACTTCCATTAAGAAAGTCATAAAACACCATCAAAAACTAGAAGCAGCCAAAGTATCTATCAAAGAAAAGGTATTTTTAAAGTCGTAAGTATTTAATCACTATTTCACTAGAAAATAATAGATTCTACTTCTCAGATTTTTACTGTAGTTTTTTTAAATTTAAAATATCATTCTATGTACTGTTCATTCATATGCTGAGGAGGAAAGCAAATAAAATAAATGAAAAAGCATAAAAAATAATCATTTCTTCAGGTGAAAACTCTTGACCTTAAGACCTTGCATCTTCAGCATCACTATCAGGAAATATTGGGAACAGTAGCTGATCTCAAATACAAGCCAAAATCTGTTAGATAACTCTTTGCTTATGGACACTATGGAAAACAGAAAAACTACTCTGAATTCTCTAACACAGAACCCCAATGAGGAATGGAAAAACATTATCCAATCCTACACAGAAAGAACTGAACCACAGAGCAACTAATACAGTGTGCCATCATCAGCAGAACTTGCACTGTAGGGCAGAATAGTCAAAGTGATATCATTATAAGGAAAAACAAAAACATCTCCCCATTAGTCCTGCTCATGCCTGGCTGCATTGCCCCGTTATGAACACCCCGTTGCCATGCACAGCAGGTCCCCCAGCCTACCTCTGGTAGGAGCAACACGGTTGTGCTAAAGGCACAAGGGGTTTTTAAGCCATATTCCAGGCCACATGCCACCATATTTACAAAGCTGAATCACCCTGTTGTTGCCTGTTATTGCCATTACTTATTAGGCTGAAGGGGGGTGGGGTTCCTCATGGGGTCATGGTTATCCCAAATACTAAGTTTCTAGGAAACTGTGAAGCAGTTCTTCCAATGCTACGTTCAGTTACTGGCAGCACTTAGAGGCAGTCTTCTAATACAGCAGTAGTTCAGGAAGCAATGTCTCGGTACCTTGAGCATCAAAATATTTAGTTCACCTTTATATTAATATACAAATCTTAATATCTTAATATGAAATATATTTTTAAGCATCAATCATAAAACATTCTTTTTTGCTAAAAATGTAGTTCGGTGTAACTAGATGTCAATCCCTAGACATTTAAGAAAAACAAGGCACGAACTCAATGACATAATGACAACAGCAGAACCCCTGCCCACTGTTTCAAATCCAAAGTACCGCCCATACAAATAAGCACTGACTAATCCCACTCAGTGTGCACAACCATATGTAGAACTAAAACCAATAGTGTGTGTTTTCCCTGTGAGCAAACATCTGTGGTGTGGATGACAGGTGGGAATACAAGCCTTTCAACGTGCCTGTTTTTCATCAGTGATCCAAGGGACCCCAAAATGCAGGGATGTTTCTACAAATTTTGTCAGCTGAACCATGCTAACTTTGACAACTACCTCTTTTAATATGCCAGATGCACTGATACAGAACCAGACCGAGAAGCCTTCCCCTCAAAACTAACATCCTGAAAGTACCTGGAATAAAATAAAGGCCACAGACAGAGGGAAGCTCCCCAGGATAATTTAGGGGAATTGTTTTATTCCAAGGATAGAGAAGTTGCCAAGTCACAGAGGGTTTTACACAAAACAGTTGACATACTGTTTTCAGAGTTTCATAGTAATCCCCACTGCCAACTGCACGCTGCAGGGAAGAGAGTCAGTCCAGCAAGTAATTTGCAGCTATTTCCACAACTACTTCCTAGTTAGTTTCTAGGCCAGTTTTGCCTTGTTTTTTTCCAATATTGATGCTGTGAACCTGAGTATTGCCTAACACTTAGCATAACTGGCTAGGACAAACTTCAGAGAACCTCAAACACTTCCATTGTTCATTTCCTGCCACAGCACTACAAGACCATTAAGTAAATAGATTACAACAGAAATCCCAAAATAAAGTTAAATGCTGTTCCAAGCAGCACTTGCTAAAATGAACCTGGCAAGAACAACATTTTTATCTGTGACTGGTCTGATTCTCTTTCTAATCATAGATTAATTTTCATTTATTACCTTTCCAGCCACTCAATCACCCTTCATTGAGTATTAGCTTTAATCCCTATTTTTACATTTTCAATTTTTTCTGTCAAAGGATCCACTCAAAACATAAGTTTTCCTTCCACAGGTCTGAAACAAGCAAAGCATTAAGGTTAAGTGAGGGAAAAGACAGTCAAAATCATAGTCTCTTAAAAGCAAAGCATTTCCAATTTGAACAGCCTCAAACCTTTTTGATGGTTGAGAAGAGCTTGAGGAAACAAAAAAAAAAACTTAGATGGTTTCTCTCTTTTACTTTGGAACTGCATTTTCTTTGTTTTCTCAGGTTTCTTTGATCCTGCAAAACTCAAGCCAAAATTTACTTTTCTTTGCCTCCTCTAAAAACACCCACAGTGTTGCAGCTGCCTGAGCACAGTCTGACCTACTGGTCTACAAGAAGTATTTAAATGCAATCTATCAAGACATCTATTCTTACTACTTTCAAACTAATTTTATAACCGATCCACATACCATGCTCCAGCTTGACAACTTCCACAAACCACTGACCTGTTAACTGAGGGTTTTTACACCATCAATCACATCCAGGCAGAAACAAATAAACAAAGGCAGACACAATGGGAGAGAAGCAGCTCAGTTAACAGTAGCTGGAAATGAAGCCATGATAAAAAAGAAAAGGTTACTTTCTGAGGAAAATAACCTTCCAGAAAGGAAAAATGAGTAAGGGAGGAAAAGAAAAATAATTTTTAAAAAAACACAAACAACAAAAAAAAAAAAAAAAAAAAA
>VYXC01000316.1:1386668-1423870 GCA_013397175.1 Platysteira castanea
CAAAAACAAACAAAAAAAAATTCAAATATGAATAATTAATAAAAGAAACTGGATCCGAGTCAGGGAGAGGCAAAGCTTCAAATGGGGAAAATACAACTTTACTTTTCAAAGAATTACTTATTTCATGCATTGGAACTCCACTTGCAGTGTATTCCACATTTAAGCATCTCCGAGATAACACTGTGCAAGAGACCAGCTAGAACATGCAACATTTATTATGACAGACTGGGTGGCAAAGTTGGAAGTGACCAAGTGAATGACAAAATCTGGAAGAAGGCAGATGCCCCTGGAGAGCTCCTGAGTCAGAGTAAAGAACAAGTGCAGAAGAGCTGTGAGTGTGACGTTCAGAATAGAGTTCTTAGTCAAAGTTCTTCAGACTTATTCCCTTCCCTCTATGGTTATCCAGTTTACTTTCTGCAGCTCTAAAATACCTGAATTATCAGCGGTTCCAGTAATTTCTCCACTGTAAATGTCTGGATCTGCAGATTCCGAGGATCAATTTTCAGCTTAATGTTTGGCACTTTTGTTGACATTTCACCTGGGTACAAAAGAAGAAAAGTGCAATAAGCCAATATTAACCATGACTACAAGTCTCACTGCCTTCTGTCAGAGCCCAGAGACTGTCTATGTGAGTATGGACTTGTTTCATAACAGGCTTACAATTTCAAGAAATTAATTTTTCCAATTCTCCATTTCTAAATTGTGGGAAAAAAATACTCTGATACTTACATAGACTGTAAAATCATAGACTTAAAGTACATATAACTCCTTATCTTCGTTCACAGATTTCTACACTGATCACATGTTAAAAAATACAAGGATAAATGCACTAGAATACCACTGAATATAAGTTCCCTACTAGTCTAAAAAGGAGCTTTAAAGCAAAAATATTACATTCCATTACCGAATTTATCACAAAACAAAAACATTAATGCTATGTGCACAATATCTGCATCTTACTCCAGGTACCAAATCATGGGGGTTATAATCAACACCTTAAGAACAAAAAACATACAGCAGCCCTTAAAATTTCTGGAAATTAATAGCAGGAAAAAGTAAAGCATTTTGTTATTTTATACCCTGCAATAACAAATATTTTCTAAGTGTCAAGACAGATTAAGTTGAGAAAGCCTATTACTGAATTCAATAAGATGGAAGTAAAGCTAAGTAAGGTCTTTAAAGTGAATAAATCATTCATTAGGAACTTGATGCAAAATCTACTGATGAGAATTAATAGTTTTCACCAAGTTCACTGGGCCATGGCTCAGGCCATTAGCCTGAAATGTGTGTGTGTCAACAAAGAATTACAACTGCTTTAGTTGGAATGCAACCGATAATTGTCCCAAAATAAAAGACACTTTAAATTTTGCAGTAACTTAACTTCCCATAAAACACAGCTTGGCAAAACCTTTTTAGCCAATGAAGACTTCAAATACACAAATAATGGGTATCTGTCCTTCTTAAGCAAGACTTATTACAACCATTGCTGCTGTATAATAAAGTAATAAGGTACTGCAATTGTGCAAGCTGAAGAGATATATTGTCACCTTCCAGTGAACCTAGCATTGATTTCACACAACACAGGAAACATAAGGTTTCTATGACAAGTTGTGTAGAAATGAGTTATTGACATTTCACTTATAAGCCAAGATCATATGAGCAACAATTAAAGAATTAAGGTATGAAGTAATTCAGGGTTTTGCCATTCTTATAAAAGGTTACACAAGTGCCAAGTTTTTCTTTTATTACAAACTATACTAGTGGCAGATCTAAGTTCCCACAAATTCAGCTGCATCCAGCCAGGTGATAGCATATGTAAAGAACTGATTTTCCAGTTTTAATTCCGAGCCAAAATAAAGAGAAGAGAAACTTGACATCAGAGTGACCAGAATAACACCTTTCCTTCCACAGAAATGAATAATGGAAAGAGAACTCTAGAGATGTCAAAGCAAATTATCTTCCCATATTTCACACATTTAACATTTAGATACTTTTAACAAGCACCAAGGAAATAAAATTTAAGACTCCCAAAATTGGAAGTGTCAGTGGCTCTTTCTGCCCAATACTAATAACTTGCTCTGAAAGCCACTAAGGTCCGTCATTGTCACACTTGCTGTCCTCAGTGAGCGTCAGTCCCAAAGCGCGTTGCCATGTAACTGCCCCCTGCTCCCAACACCACAGTGCCTGCACCTCTGGCTGCCCTGCAGTGCTGCAAGCGCTGGCTCCTGGCTGTGCCTCTCGGTGCCGTCTGTGAACACACGGCAGAGAAGTTCCTGCACTGCTTTTGTTGTGTCCACCTCAGATTCAAAAGCCTTTTAATTCAACAAGATATTGGCCTCCAGCTTCACTGGGATTGCATCACACCACATAGTTTCACACTCTGGAAAAGACAGACCCTTTTTTACCATTTGCAGTTCACTGGTTTTCTAAACCTTTGGCCAGTATTTCAATGAATCTGCTTTTTATTCACATTAGAAAAAAATAAATCTTTATGATATTGCTGGTTACCAACCCTTAACTTCGACATTTTCACAAGTCTCCCAAAATATGGGCACTTCTTGAAATCCATCACAACAGTTGCAAATAGATGGTATCAATTTTGCTGTGAATTTTTTTCTGGTCAAACATACATCAGTTGCAGGGGGACAGGTAAACCGGATGGAGACAGCCCTTTGTGCTTCGACTGAGATCGGAAGGAATCACTAGATGACTCAGGTTATTTTTTTGCAGATACACTCATGCTTTAACCTTGCAGTGGCTTCCTCTCAATTCCTAGACAGAAGAGCGTCAGCAACTGCTTTACTCCAAATGGAGAAA
Source organism: Platysteira castanea (assembly GCA_013397175.1). Taxonomy (NCBI): domain Eukaryota; kingdom Metazoa; phylum Chordata; class Aves; order Passeriformes; genus Platysteira; species Platysteira castanea. The sequence goes on from VYXC01000316.1 coordinate 1,389,486, forward strand.
TAAAACCTTTGCTGCTTGCTCTCCATTCTCACAGCACAACTTCCTATGCTACACGTTATCTGCAATAATCAGGCCTTTTCCAAATTTTGGCAGATGAACATGTAGTTGTAATTAAAGTCAATTCCTGTTACTAGAGGATCGCTGTGCTCCAGAATTTCACCACAGAGCACTCTCAATCTTGGGAAGTGTTACAAATCCAACGGCATTTTTGCGGGTCAGAAAAAATGTGAATGCATGTGTCATGACTTTCTCCTTCTGGGTTATTCTGTGGTTTTGCTTGTTTGTTTCTTACCCTTAGCATATTGTCTAACATCAGCGTTTTTATTCTTTGCTTGAGCCCTGAGTTCAAAAGCCAGTTAAGGCAATAATAGCTTTTAGCCTTGAGTCAGGCCCATAACGAATCATCAATTGAAAGTCAATTGCAAAAAGTATTGTCTCTGAAAATTTCAATTATATTCTAAAGTATAAATAACTCACTTAAAGGCTCATTTGCTGATTCCAGCAATATTTTTTAAGTAAAATTCTAATGCTTCCTGAAACTTCCTTAAAGCAGGCAAAAGATGGAAAGAGTTTTGCAAGCCAATGCAGTGCAAACTACAAGATCTTAAATTATTTTGATACTCTGACTATACATTTTTAGCTTACCAGCCTCTCCTTACTGCTAGATACCATACTGGCTAATCAAACTGGATTTTTTTTTTTTTTTTAATTAAGGCAAGGATAAGAGGTGATAGAAAGAAAAATACACAGAGAGTAAAAGTCATCCTGGGATTTTCCCTGGGATTTCCATTTACAAAATGAACCTCTGTCCTTCCAGATCATATTCATTAAGATGAGAAAATCTGATATTTGCCTCAGGAAGAAAATGAAAATCAACAGTCTACTTTCCGTTTCTTTTTTTTTTTTAATGTATTTGTCTACTTCAATATAACATCTCCCTAATTACGGCAGGGGCCTTGACTGCAAGATATTTTGGTAAAAGGCTGTATAACCTCACACTCAGTTAGATTAACCTTTACAGGAGGCAATCTCAGCACTGTACACCAGCAGCTCTTACAACACTTAGGATGTTAAGCATGTGTTACAAGATACAGTTGTGTCCCGGAACAGCCAGAAAAGCAACCACCTGCACTCTCCTTCCAAGTGCTACCAACCTCTAGATAATGAAAATTTTCTCTTTTCATCAGATGTCCAAACTACTGAGTCTTTTGGTGTAAGAAGAAAAAGACACTGGAAAAGCAGCCAAAGCCGATATCCATCTGCAATGCAACTGAACACAGCACCTGCAGCTTTTAGACAACCTCTAAGTACACTGTATACAGACATAAACTAGTAAGTGTCAGAAAGCAGAGCCAAAGACATTCTGCATAAATTAGAAAACTTTTACTTTAGAATCCATTTCCTGCTAGATTGTTAGAAAGCCAACAGTGTATCACTCACCTATCCTAGAAAATACATGGTCCATATTCAGCACTAAAGCAACTGTCTATATAATTTCCTTGTGTTAGGAACGTCAGTGCAACAGCTTTGGCTCACTATTGGGCTTCTGAGGCATCTGCAAGGGACTGCCTGACAAGCTCTCCAGTGTATTTCAGGATGACTGACAGGACACAGCGGCCGCTGGAGGGGTGGCAGGGGGATGGGCATCCTTAAAGCTATACAGTAGAGCACAAGCATGTCCAAAAAATTTAGAGTTTAAAAGGTTTTGAACAATTAGAGGACACGAAGCATGAAATTACTTATACTTCTAGTGATTATTCTTGGAACTTCCAGCACAGCAACTGTTTTGACATACATTCTGATTGTATGCCAACTTCAGTCTGGAGGCAATGACTCACTCTCAGACTCCTGAACTGGACAGCAAAGGGATTCATAAGGCTCTCACCCAAGAACTTGGCACCAAATTTGTTTACTCTGATGTTTTTTTTCTATTGTATGGTACTCTACAATGACATACAATGTATTATCCTAGCAATTTCAAAAAATGCAAAGGCCTATTGCCTTCTAAAAATTGCAGAAATATTAAAACAAAGTAGTCAGGATTTGTATTTTTTACCATGATACATATGGACAGGGCACCTGAGGATTTCCAAGATATGGAACATTGCTGAGAGCATGTAATAGAGTTTTTTTATTATTTTTTCTCAATTTCAGTATTTCCTGTACAGCTTCATCAGTTGGTACCAACACCACTCTGGGAATAAAATTTGTTAGCCTTTTGCTACAGAGTCAGTACAGCGAGTGCAAATCAGACTTCATGAAGCCACAAAAACAACTATTGAATTTTTCTTTAATCCTCTAGCTGACACATGAAAAAGGATATTCAGGATGCTAAAATGTTCTAGTTCAGGCAAAGGAAAGTCCATGGTGTTCTACTGCAAACAGAAGACCTCCCATACTTTGTAGGCCAGAGCATGCTCTGGAATGGAGCAATATCTCTGACACCTGGGAAGGATCTGGCCCATTTAACACCAGAGAAAACCTACAAAGCATCTGCTAAATTATTTAAATTTCCAGACAAAGCTCTCAGGCTACTCTCTAACCATCTCAGATTTCATCACTTCTTACTACTACCAACAAGAAACATGTCTTAATGCACAGGCACCACAAAAGAGAGCTGGAGAAGGTGGCAAGATTCGGACTCATTTATTTAATAACATTTATTCACTGAAAGCTACTTTATTTAAACAAGCTTTGCATTTAGGTATAGGCTTGCAAAGAAGTAACTGGAAGATTTTTTTTTTTATCTCAGCTCTAAAAAATAAAACCAAAAGACCACAGCAATTCTTTTTCACATTTCCTTTCAGTTCTGCCTGTGTTTACTTTCTCCCTAGAGCACTTTTTCAATCCACATCTGAAGAACAGTTAAAACTCCCAAGAATGTAAGATTTCCACCAAGTTCTTCAACATAGTTCTCACCTTAAATAATGTCATACATCATACCTTACAATCAATCTACCAAGGAAAAGAAAACAGCCTAAGCCTAGTTCTTTATGGATATTGAAGAATGCCCCTGGCAAGCAATGGTTCATGACTGACCTAGTGGCATGAAAAGGCTTAACTAAAGTTTATGAAAAAAACCTTTTGAGGTGGGGTAAAACACCACACCTCAACAAACTTGTCTCATGAAAGCTTTCTTATATCTACTGAGATAAAAAATTGAGATTTTTCCTAGGTTTGTAACATTCAGAACAAGATCTCTTCTCCTTGCTTAGTAATCATATTTACTTTTCCTACAGTGTTTTCTATCAAAGTACTGTTTCAAGCAGAGGTTGTGTTCCAGTACCACCTAAGGAAACAGAATCACAGAGGAAAAATTATTTACTCAAGATCACAGAGAACACCAGTGGCAGAGTACTGGAATAAAACCATAATAGAAACTGAAGCGCCTTACTCACACTTTCTTTAACTGAGGCCAAAAAGCAGGCTGAGGAGAGTAAAACATTTTCAGAAACAATTTACACTATAAATCTGTAGAACATAATCTCTTCTTCCATACTCCTATGTCGAGGTTACCCTGATACTACTATTGCTTATTCCTAGGACGGTCAGAAATCATCTCCCTTAAACGTCCTATCAGAATCCTTCCTTTGGTGAATGCACACAATTCCAGCCAGCCACGACACCAGCGAATTCCAGGAGATGTTCCAGCAGAAGTGTGAATCCTACAGCCTGAGCAGCTCCACAGCTTTTGGCTTTGTACTGGCATGCCAGACTGTTTCTCAACCAACAGCTATCCAAAAAATGTATTACTGTCCTGAGCCTACAGCCGCTGCAAGACAAATCTTCTGCAGTGAAGTGTAACATGGAAACTTGTGAACCTGACAGTATCTCACTACATTACCAGTAAACTAAATAATTTCTCTCATCGGTGGAGTTCTATTGGATATACACCATTATGGGTGACAGCAGAATTAAAATAATACTGCTTAGGCTAGAAATACTTTTAGAATCTGATGTCTGTAACGTTTCTTCCATGTACATTTTTTCAGGTATTGGAGTTTTTGGTCTCAGAACTGGAGTTCTAATATTTAAGGAACTGGAAAAGCATTTATTTAAAAAAAAAAAACAACAAACACAAAAGAAGGTAGAGTGACATAAGATGGCAGCATTTCATTTTAAAAGAAATCATTAATTTTTTGGATCCATTCTAAATTTTTTAATAAACCAAAATCCTTTCACATGAGTCTCAGAGCTATTTTCACCGTGTGCAGCTTGAGCCCAGAACAAGGACTCCTCTCTATTTAAGTGGCACACATTTCTTACATGGATGGCTATCTGAGCTCCTAACGATAGGTTAAGAAGGTCTGGCTCCAAGCCCTCCCTTTTGTTATCACATTTAAAGTGTTCCTATCTCTGTTCAGAACCAGAGACTCTGTTCAAATAAAGTTCAAGTTGACCTTCCACTAAAAATAGGATATTGTTCAACTCATTAAAATAATAGACAACAAAAATTCCATTATGTGCTACTAAAAGGGTTCAAATTTAATTTATGTTAAATGCAATTCCCCATTTCCTGTTTTTTGCTGTCTCCTGATAGTTATCTATTACAACATTACACTCTGCTGTTTTGCTTAAAAATCGTCTGGCTCAAGTGCAATGAGGTAAAAAACAGGGTTCTTTCTTCTCTTTTCAGAGCTGCTACTAACTTTGTCAGCAGATTTGGTTGTTTCATACCCATGCACTACCCCAGGATGCTTCACCATCACGTACCATTTTATGAAACTATTTTCAAATTGAGATAAAGGTTTGCATTATTTGTTGTTTCCAGGGACCTTAATAGTGTTTTAGGATTCCAGAATAGTATTCTTCTTCCCCACTGCTTACAGACATGCCCAAAACAACCCCAAAATTAAGGGCAGCAAATGTGACTGATACTCTACAGATATATATAAAAAATATATTGACTCTGAAATATGCATGAAAATAAAAATGATTATTAGAAACTGCCTCATTTTGGATGCTAGCAAGCAGCTTCCTAGCACATACAAAAGCACAATCTAATAAAAAGGGACAGAAAACAGTATTTAAGCAAAGCCACAATCCCACCACACCTGCAAACACAGAGAGACCTCAACATGCAGATTAATTCTTCCCATGGGGTTCCCAGTGCTGGACAGTCCTTTATTAACTCATGCAACCAGTTTCAAATCACACCACGGCTCAACAAAAAAACCCTAGAGAGCTGATAGAGTACTTTTGGTGAAACAGTTTCACAAATAAAGCCTAAGGACATTCCAGCCCATCCTGACCTCCGCTCACATTGCAACTCAAAACAATCTGGCTGAAGAGCAACCACAAAGATAAAAGCCAAAACCAACCAAACTTTGTTCCAAGGTGAATTAATTTCCCAACATCGATCAATGGATTTGAACTAGGTGAAAGGAGTAAGAATTCATTACGGTTTTTTCCCTAATCGCCTGTCAGGAGGCCTAATTCTTTGCTGTTGGATATCTTTGGGGTTTCCCTAGGTCTGAACGCGGCTCTTGTCTTCGATTTTACTTAACAGAAAAGTGTGCACATAAGGGTTTTGAAATATGCAGAATGTTACACTGAATATAACAGTCTTCCTTGAGCTCTCTATTATAATAAACCTTTTATATTGAGAATTTTTTTAAATGGTATAAAATTGTGCAGTAAGTCATTATTTCCACACTGAGGTTTGATAAACATACATTTACACAAACCTGCCTTCGATTAGGTGCAACATTCAGCAAAGTACCAGGAGGTAAGCTAAACTTTTAAAATAATAGCATCCATGCAATATTTTATTTTTCCAATATTCCAAAATGGTTTTTTATATTTGGAAAACATGCAAACACACCGCACAACTTCGGCTACCGGCTTAAAGTGGTAAGATCATGATGATTTAAAATATTCAGAATTTTTTTTAATAATCAGATTTTTTTTAGTCGTGTTTAAAAGCTCATTTTTCAGAAAGTTGGCTAAGAAACCCAGCCTTTTAACTTTTTTAAACTTTTTAAGTGATTATTTTATTAAGCAACTATAGTTCCATTTAGAGCTCTATGTACTTCTACTAAGAGGAAAACTGCCTAGATTCTTCTTCAATCTTACCTTTTGAATCACGACTCTAACTAAAGGAGTTCCTAGAAACAGCTCTGTGAAGAACTCCTCTTGAGGCAGCTGGACTCCACGGGCACGGACAGCGAGGCTGCAAATGGTTGCCTGTCAGCCCGAGTTTGTAAGAAACAAAATGGGAAGGCAGCACTCAACTGAAACTCCTCCCAAAGTGGTAATGGCTGGCTTCACTGACAACTTGCTACTGAAAACACCACTTGAGAGACACCCAAGCTCATTCTTAGCCTTGCAAACTAGGTTTGACACAGGACTTTTAGAACCTAGATCAGACACCAGGGAAGCTAGTGGCAAAGCCCCCTCAAAAATCAGTGAGGTTTAGGTTGAACATGAGAAGGCAAAGGGGAAGAAGGAAAGCAAAGGCCATTACTGTAAATCCCCACTCAAATATAGATGCAATGTACATCTCCTTCATTTGCCTTCACAAAACACTCAAAACACACTTCCAGACTGATTATCCCACATTTTTAAGGTTTTCCACCAAGGTGGTCATTTAAAGAACAGGTATGAGTGAAGTTTTGCAAATCTTCCAACATAGCAAATTAGAGTACCCTGAAGTGCAGTTTACAATACACATAGAACAAGAAAACCCTCCTAAAACTCCCCAAGGCAGAGGCTGCTCAATATTTGCACCTATTCTGCTAGACACTGCAAGTCTTAAATCATTCAGTTGGAAAATTTGTACGAGGTCCATGTGTCAGCTGAATTTTCATTTTGGAAAATTTCAACCAAAGCAGTTTGGCTATTTTCAGTTGATTTAGAGGTAAAAATGGCCCAGACAGCCTGAAGGTTGAGGTAACCGGACACCACCTAACAGCACTGGGGAGACTCAACAAGGAATAAGGAAAAAAAACCCCAAACCTAAGGAAGGAGCACATATTGTGACTATACAGAAGAGAGGAGCGAAAAAAAATGATTTGGACATACATAAGAGACAGTACTGAAACAGTTGCAAGGAATGGGGGGAAAAAAAATAAATCACATTTAAGCCCTGTCATGCAGTGGCCAACTGATTTCAATAGTATCTTCTGCACTTAAAGATGAACAGAAGGAATGCAGCAAAAAGGATTATAGATGCAAAAGCATCAAATATTATTCATATAAACTAAGTAGACTTTCCTTGATTATATAGTAATTTATTATATACTTGGTACTGCCATATTAAGCTTACAATTTTATTCATAATTCATTCCTCTCAGGTTTATATTTGAAGCTTAAACCCTGGAAAAAAATCCTTTTCTTACCTGCAACTCATGAATTTAGAAGACATGAACAACAACAGACAGACAAGAAAGCTGCTGGGGTAAGATTTAATTTTCTGAGTACTATATTAAAACTTTATCATACAGTGCAAGTATAAATCTCACCACCTGCATTTAGTATTTCTCAGCATTTCTTAGCTCTCTCATTTACCTCATGAATATTATTTGAAAAAACCAAAACGCAATTCACTTCACTGCAAAGTTCAATATAGACAAGTGGAGTAATGTAAATGATTCATGATTCCTATTACACTTTTTCAATCATTTGACCTTTGTAATTGCATCAGTGTTTTATTTATTAAGAAAATTACTCCTCTTTGTTTTGATAGGGTCACTAATGAGAGGTGTGGAAAATGCTCATTTTGTTTTATGGTTTTTTGTCCCATCATTTTGAGCTATCAAATGAGGATTCAGCTGCTTAAGGCAAGCACCTAGTACCATTTTAGATACTGCAGAATCCATCGTAAAAGCCTCTTGGACACCCCAGGGCTCCCACAGACCTCAACCACATATGCAAGGCTGGATGTGGGGATGCTTTAAAAGGCCAAAAGTGCCTAACGTGGCGCTAGACACCTATGTTCAGGCACCTCTCACAACTGCAGAGGCAACTCTTTCCAGTTCCTGGTGCTTATTAAGAAGGATTACTTCAAAAGCTGTGTTAGCTTCAAGGCAGCAGTCAGAATTGACAGGGTTTGAACAAGGTTCTTGCCAGCCCAGACCAATAAAAATAAGCACCTTCCTACAAAAGACCCTGAGAGCATTTTCAAATGTTGCTGAGGCAGCTACTGGCAAGGCTGAGGAGTGTTTGTACTAATATGCCAGAAATGGGGCAGCAGGGGCAACTATATTCATTTGCCTGGCAAGATGGATGAAAGCAAAAGCCATTACACTAAGAGACCTCCCAAAACCCCTGTATAATTTTATATTTTAGCCTACTTACACGCTCATACCATTCATGCCACAAAAGTCAGTTTGAAATGCTGAAAGCTCAGAGCAGAAGGCAGCCAGGTCCAGGATACACCAGAGTATCCAGAACCAGCTCTCCGAGCCACATTCTCTCCTCAGTGAGGGGAGGGAGATTGACGCGCCTCTTTGCCCCGAGATCCTCCCCAGTAGTTTCTACACTGAAGGGGCCGTCTGCTTCATGAGTCTGCTGAAGACGCGTGCACCTGCTTTCCAACATGCCCAGCTCCCGGTTTCCACTTCCCTTGGCTCCTTCCCCTCCCCGCAGGACACAGGTGCTGTTCCCTCACTCCTTGGGGCGGGCTCGGCAACACACCCAGGCCACGGCCTGACGTGAGGGGGAAAGCGCGCGAACCTGAGGGGCGGCCTTGACCTCAATGGAGGGGTCTGAGCTGTGGGGAGCCGGGGGGAGTCGCGGACTGCAGGGGAGGCGGCGGACCCGAAGGGACAGGTGTGACCTTAGGAGAGGGGGCGGACCGGGGAGTCCGACCCGTGGGGACCCGAGGGGGATCTGACACGACGGGAGCGGTGGCATGTGAGGAGAGGCCACCCCCTGCCCCTGCCCCGCACTGAGGGGACGGTCCCGCCGCTCTCCCTTCGCCCCGTGACAGGTAGTTCATAGAGGGAACCTGTGCAGTAAGCCTATTTGCTGGGGTTGATTTACAATCATTTTATGTCAGTGTTCTTATGTCCTGCCTTCTGACATACACTATTTTTTCATTACTAGGTTGTTGCAGTCTTCCATGATTCCCCTCCAGTTTGGTTCACCAGACGAGGTTCTGCTTTTTATGTTCAGCTGTAAGACTCTGGGTAGAATTTCACAGCTGTGAATGAGAGCTAGACCTATTCAGACACAGCACCTCTGGCAAACACGTTGAAAAAGATAAGGTACCCATAAAAACAAAGCAAATTTTAAATCAAACAAAGTATCCGTATCTGCATTGGATGAAGACAATCCCAGTCCTCGCCACTGATCATCCAGGTAAGGAACCTGGCTGATTCACATTTCTGCATCTCATGTACCTGGATTTCATTCCCACAGGAGGCAAATCAAAAATTCGTAACTGGTGACTGGCTAAATCTAGCACCAGAATGGCATCAGGGCATGGATGGACTGTCTGACCAGGCACAGGACCTTAGTGCCCACCAGTATAGATGTCATCATATCTTCTTAAATTATTTAGATTAGGCTAGGCCAAAAAAAATTATCATCAGATTCTTTAACAAAATTTCACTCTCCTGCAATAACTTTTGATGTTAGGTGTCACTTAAAACAGTTCAGAAATAAATCTATTTTTTTTTTTACAGAGAGCACATTCCAATATTCTGACTCTCCATTTGCCTTCAGCTATTATCTGTAAGTAAATCCAGTAATTAGTAATTTCCTTCTATTTTCAGTTGTTTACAAATGTATTTCTAATAGAAGCATTAAGTTAATATATTTCACAGTTGTACATTATTATTTAATCAAGCTTTTCAGAACTATATTGAATCCATAAGACATAGCTTTATACAAGCAATAAATAATATTATTTAAAGAGATGACTCTTGAAAACAGCCTGCTTATAAGGCACTAATAACACACTCCTACTGAGAAACCAAGCAGTATGAAATTAACAGTTTGGGAGCTTAAATTGCAAAATTAATATCTCACCGTGTCAGAAATGAAACAGCAGTGTCTGGAGTTCCTAAACTGGTGCTTAGTTCTTCTTGGGATTTACACAAATCTCAAGACCTCCATTGCTCCATTCCAAAACTATCTTTTGGAATTTTCACCAGGAATATTTTTCTTGAGTAGGAAATGTAGGCTATTAAGGTAAGACTGAAAAGGATTATTTATGGAGACCCCAAGGTTCTCAGACAATTCAACAAAAGCACATTATCACTGTTTCTCCATGAGCAGCCCATCAGTGACAGAAATCAGCACCAACATACACCTATAAAAATCAAACTTTTAGCCCTGAGTGCTAATACTGTACACCACAGATTTCTGCACAAGTACAATGCTAACAGGAGGTGTGTAATTAGTACATCTTTAATATTGTAAAATAACGTATCTGTAGTAGCTTGATTCGAAAAAAAGGGGACATTGAGCTGAGAGACCCATGGTAAATTGCCTCTAAAGGATAATTAAAGTTTGTTTTATTCTATTTGTTACTGGGTTTTAGCTTTCCTTCATTCAAGGTCTTGCAATTCAAAACGTACAAAGTATTTCATTTTCAAGAATTGGGGGGGTTTATTGCTGTGATCTATCTCTGAGGCATAATAGGAATTAAAGTGGTCATTGACCCAGGACAGTTGCAACCAGCCAATACTACAAACAGATATAAAGTTTAGGCACAGATGTGATTAAGCCAACCTCTAACCAACAGAGAGATTTTCTGATGAAGGGTTTTTTTCATAATTGCCCACTATCTGATTTAGTTTCTAAAGCTTCTGCTAGTCTGCAGGTATAAGGCACACCTGCTGGTTCTGCCCAATATCATAATTCCTCTCTGTAGTGACAGTGTGAAAAATAGCCTGTAAAACTCAGCAAAATCACAGTTTTAATCACAACCATTTAAAACAGACTGCATATGTTATTTTTATGAGGAAAAAGAAACCAACAAAGTAGAAAATATGATTAAATGAAAAATAAATTAAACAAAAAGTCATGTATTTTAAGATTTGAAGCATACAAAGGTGAGTAAATCAGAGTCTCTATATCCACGTGGATATATGTGCTCAGAACAGGGACAAAAGTCAAGCAATACAGAATGGGAGCCTGAAGCATATTTTACTTTCACACAGGTGGTAAGAATGTTACTCTTTATGGTGTTGCTGATGCATTATGAAAGCCCAGTCTCATTCATAAACCTACCATGAGAGTATTTTTGGCACATTTATGATATCAGCATAGTTGGGTTTTGAAAGCATATTTTACCTTNGGTATTTTTGGCACAGAGTAGCATTTTCATATGATATTCAGCATAGTTGGATTTTGAAAGCATATTTTACCTTCTGCTTTCATAAAAATGTAGAAAATGTGTGGATAAACCAGTTGCAAATAGGAACATGCTTTTTGTTTAAAACCCAGTAAAACTGGTAAAAATATATTAAGGAAAAAGGTTCCAATCCAGTAGCATACACATGCCTAAATTTGCTAAGATTATTTATTAAAAACAAGAATGCAACAAAACATTTGGCTGCATTGACACCTACAACATTTGGTGATATAATGTGATAATCTTGTAACATTGAGCCTGTAATTTCATTAAAATTTAAGTAGACTAATAGCATTTTTCCAAAAGCTATCTATTACTGAACATATGAGAGGATTAGAGGCAAAAGCAGATTCTACAGTCTGTTAACTTTAAGAGCTACGTTTTCAATAGTAAAATGAAAGCTTCAAGATAAAATTGTACTCTTCTTTTTGCATATGCATGGCTGTTTGGACACCTTAATTAATATTTAGCTGCATAAGCAGGATTAGCAAACAGTCCATGTTTATTCACACACTTGTGCTGACAGATGTCACGCTGCCTTCATTTAAAATGTTGCCTTAAGTAAGTTGAGTAAGCATCTGTGAGCAGAGTCAGACAGACGCACAGGAAGCTGCAGCTCTGTTTGCCTTCAATGAACACGTCAGTCAAAAGCATCAGCACTTTCTCAACACTCCCTTGCCAGCAGCCTCAAATCCTTGAGCAGAAAGGACCAGCAGTAGAACACTTTGGGTTACCTAAGTAGCAGAAATGTTTATCATTCTTCTAGATAATGTTCCTAAAAGATACCATGGGATACCAATTAATTCCATGGAAGCTGCCCAGCAGCTATTATATCACAACAAATTTTGTCATCCTTGACAAACAAACAAGGAAAAGTTTGACATGTCCTAACTAACCAAATGAAGCCACTTTTGATTCTCTATCTAAAACTTGTTCCCAAATCCATTCTTAGGTATTCACAGAATGGGAAATTTTAGCTATACAGAATCTGCTACAGTAAATTCTTATTTTAATTGTATGCTTTCGGCTTTGTTAAATGATCTACCAAGCTAATAGACGAACAGGAGGGATACAGAAGAAATATACTTCAGTATGCAGCATTAGTTTTCCTACTGTTAATTATTAGTTTCTTCAGGGAGAAAACATGAAGTTCTGTAGTCTTAGTGGTGCAAGCATTATCTGTTGTAATACAAAATTTATGTTGGGGCTATTATTTAATACACATTATTCAAGGGAGATGTAAAATTTACTCTTGAATATTCTAAATTACACATAAACACAAAGTTGCTGTTCTACCGACACTGCTGAAATGCTTGTTAGCTTAGGCAGGATCAAATCTATTTTTTCTGTTGCAAGCATCATAGATTTCTAATAGGAATAAATGTTGAAATTATTGAATTTGTAAAGCTGATAGAGATCGATTAAATAAAAGGCCACAGAGGAAATGGTGGGGAAGGGATGGAACAAGCATTACAAAATTGACATTGCACTTAAGGTGAACAAAACCAAGAAACCTGAAGGATTGAAGTGCTTGAGGCTCAGTCCTGTATTTCTAAAGAAATCAGTTGTGCATTTTTGCTGCTAGTCAGTTAATCTGGCCATGTGCTATCCAAGATTTTTTTGTATTTGTCCTCTTTGCCTGAAGAAATTAAAAGCATGTAAAAATGTAGGCAATTCTATCCTGGCACCACTAACAGTCCTAAACCAGACTTACCTCTGTGATCTATTCCAGTGTCAAGATCTTGCTAGTTTTAAGTGATTAAGAAATAAAACTTTTACGATTCCTCTGGGAGATAAATTTACATTCAAANAAATGGTGGGGAAGGGATGGAACAAGCATTACAAAATTGACATTGCACTTAAGGTGAACAAAACCAAGAAACCTGAAGGATTGAAGTGCTTGAGGCTCAGTCCTGTATTTCTAAAGAAATCAGTTGTGCATTTTTGCTGCTAGTCAGTTAATCTGGCCATGTGCTATCCAAGATTTTTTTGTATTTGTCCTCTTTGCCTGAAGAAATTAAAAGCATGTAAAAATGTAGGCAATTCTATCCTAGCACCATTAACAGTCCTAAACCAGACTTCTCTCTGTTACCTATTCCAGTGTCAAGATCTTGCTAGTTTTAAGTGATTAAGAAATAAAACTTTTACGATTCCTCTGGGAGATAAATTTACATTCAAAATACTTTTTCCAGTAGCACTCTGCATGTGTCCCTGAGCCCGTTTGTCACTGCTCCTCTGCAGTGATTGATACATCAAAGAGCTGCTCCTCCTGCACGTGGTTCCTGCACACTCACTCTGCTCTGCACTTGCAGCTTGCGCTAAGAACACTGGAGGTCACTCCAGCACTGCTCAAGCAACAACTTCCTCCAAAGAGACAGACACCGAGTTTCTTTCTCAATGTTCAATTGAATGGAGTTGGTTAAATATAGCACATTGTGCGCTAGCCAAACAGCTCTCAGCCATCTCGGGATTTATGATGTTTTACTGAAATTGCACATTTTATCTCGAGTCCTGTATGCGAACACAAATTCAAGCAATTATTGTTTAAAGGAAAAAAAAGTAAGTTTTTTCTTAGTTCTGCTAGGAAATAAAGGCTCCTAAATTCAGAACACCGAGGGTAGACATTGCAAATTGTGAGACAAAGAGAGTCTGTTTCCAGTGGCTCAGGATATTGCAGGTGTGGTTTGACTGCGTTCACTGCAGCCTGGCAGAAGCCCATGGGCCTGGAATGGTTGGGCTCTAGGCTTTCACCTTCCAACAAGATTTGATGGAGAAAATGGAACGGGAGTGTTCCCTCAAGCTCCATATCCCAACCCTCAGCGGTTTTACAGGTGGACTGGCTATTCCTGTGTAGCCGTCAGCCATTCAGGGTTTTCCAGGTGGGTAATTCCCAAAGGGCCCCTCTGTCTGTGTCACCACACAGAACTCTGTGTAAGCATTCGGTGCTCCAGAGGACACGGCACCAGAACCCAGAGAACCCAGGCCAGAATGGTCTCTTCACCAGCAAACACGGCCTGACAGCCTTCCTTTCTTTCTGTAAGAACCTCCCATCAGCCATAACGTGGTGCACTGAAAGCACGGCTTTTCCTCACTCTGAAAAGTACAGAAACACCTGCTGCTTTCTGTGTCTGTCCTCTACATTCCCCGGGCCAGGTTCCAGAGAGAAGTCCTAACAGACGATTTTCATAAGCCTATTTTAAGGCCATTACTAATCCAGCAATATTTTTGGTGCTGAGGCAAATTAAGCAATTATTAAGAATGCTTCTTGATCAACAACTCATACCCAAAAAAAAAAAAGGAGGGAGGGAAGCATAGTCACCAATATCACTCCAGCTACTTAAAAAATAAAACAAGAACTCTGACTATAGTAATGAAGAATCATGTAAATTATTATTTTTACCCACTGCAGCACAGGTACAAAGTCAAGTGAAATTTAATTTCCACTGTACTACTGATGGCACAATTAACTGTTGCTAAGGTAAAAAAAAATTATCTACAGCCAATTAAAATACATATAAGGGTCATATGATAGAGACATTTTGTAATAACAAAAAGAAAGAGTAAAACCAGGAAAAATATTAATGCCACTGGAGAAGCTAATGCAACACCTAATGGTTACAGTCTCCTGTAGTAGTGCCTGGCTGCCTCCTCCCTATCAGACTCAGGTGTACGGGTGTAATTCGCAGGAGCAGACATGGCCTCTGTTTCAGGCTGAAAATCTCAGGTGTGAACTGGGACTTGTTCTTCCTGCGCCGTCCCTGCGGAGCCGCGGCCGCCATTGCTGCGGGGGCGGGGGCGGGGCCGGCGGCGCCCATTGGCTGCCCGGGCTGCGGGGGTGGGGCCTGCGGCTGGCGGAATGTCCTATAAGGGTACAGCCCGGAACTAAAACTAGCACCAGCAGCGATGGCCGAGTGGTTAAGGCGTTGGACTTGAAATCCAATGGGGTCTCCCCGCGCAGGTTCGAACCCTGCTCGCTGCGGCCCGGATGGGCTTGACTTTTTCGTTCTTTCCTGGCCCTCTCCTACTCCTTGTCATGTGCAAGTTTTGCTGCTCACGTCTCCTCTCTCGGCTAAAGGCGTCCGCAGCAACAAAAGCGATTATGTGGGATGGCACAGAGTGGGGCAGTTTGGAAGGGACACAGCGGAGCATCTGCTTGTGCAGAGTGATCCCAGTGCACATGGCACAGGATCGCATCCAGACGCTCTGGAACGTCCCCTGTGAGGGTAACCCCACAGCCTCTCTGGGCAGGCTGTTCCAGTGCTCGGTGGCTGCACAGGAAAGAAGCTCTTCCTCATGTTCAGCTGGAAATTCTTGTGCATCGGTTTCTGGCCCTTGCCTCTTGTCCCATTGCTGTACACCAGGGAGCAGGGCCTGGCTCCACCTTCTTCACACCCTTCTTTAGATATTTATACACATTAAAGAGGTTCCCCTCTCAGCCATCTCTTCTTGATACTGAATAGGTCCAGCTCCCTCAGTGTTTTCTCATGAGAGATGCTCCAGTCCCCTAAACATCTTTGTTGCCCTGTGCTATTTATGCTATTGCAGCTCATCAGGCCGTGCCTACCAGCCCCTCCCCTGCCAGAAGGAACAGTAGTACCAAATCTGCAAAGGGTCCCAGAGAGCAAGTTTCTGGCATTGCACCTTCAACGAGTGGTAAGAGCCCTCAATAGAGGTGAGGAAAAGCCACCTGGGGTTCAGTGTTCAGCTGTTCTTTCAACAGCTCACCTTCCAGGCCCTGTAGACAGGACAGGCAGTGTCCAACTGCAAAGCTCAGGATTCATCCAGTGGCTGACACATAAACAGTGTCCTGATTTGCCCGAAGGGCTATGGTTCTGCCCTCACATCCTACAGCTGATACAAAATAAATTAAATGTTGTCAGCGGCAGGCTCCTTTATAAGGAATGGACTTGCTTCATCAAACCTCCCCTTTCCTGAAGGAAGCTACTCTGATTCCTCCTGGACCTCCACTGAGCGGGGCCCTCGATCTTTTCCTGCCTTTTATGACCCTCTGCACATGCATGATGCACACACACAGTATGGTGATGAGGGGGGAAAAAAGCCATCAAAGTTATCATGCCACTAACAAGGAAGAACAAAACAAGGCAGCATTCCCCCCAGTCATCTGTGATTAGCTCCAGCTGAGCTCTAACCACTCAGATGTGTCAGTCTCCTCTCATATGTGGCCCCAGCATTAGCAAAGGGCTGAAAATTTTGTGAAGTCAAGAAAGAAAAAGCTGGAAATATGAAAAAAACTTGACCTTCCACAGACAGGCAGATAGGCTAGAGCAGAAACAACCACTTTTCACTCCTCTCTCTTAAAGAGAAAAGAAAAACTCAACACAAACATACACGCAAACCCATTTCTTCTAGCATATTTTGCTAGTGCAACTTAATTTAATCAGGAAACAGAGGCAGGGAAAGAAGAGGAAACACAATTATCTCTGCTGAGAACAAAATTTTAAAAAGAGAGAACAAACAATTGTTTAGGCTGGCAGCAAAACAAACATTTCAAAGTGCTCCCTAGTGAGACTTCCAGGGATTCCAGATTTGGGTGTTCGTTTCTGTTAGGGCACATACAAGTGCTTTGGCAGTGGCAAGCCAAGGGTGGACATGGGAATCCTGGGGAAGGCTCAGATCCCTTGCAAGTGAGGACCTTGAGCAGCAGAAGGCACCAAAGGCACCCACACCCAACCACCTGCAACAGTCTCTTACTCCTCTGGCCATTCCTGCTCCTTCTCCTGCCCACCCCCACCCATGGATATCAGCCACACAAACTCTGTGAGGAAAAGGAGGAGCTCACAGTCCTCTACCCAGCAAAAATCTGAGGCCTGAGGAAATTCTCAGCTAGTGAATGAGCAGCTCTGACAATCCTAACAAAGTAAACGTAGTTTGTGTAAGGACTGATGCCCAGAGATCAAACTGCACCTCCCTAAAAAAGCTGTCTGTCCTTGGTGTCAAGAGAAGCACTTTTGACAAGGCAGCAAGCAAAGCATTTTGTTGAAAATGTTGAGAACCACAACACATGTCAAGACTGGAAACTTTTTGAACACTAGCAGCAAATTTCATTTTCTAGAAGTAACCCCTCTCCCTTACTGCTCCACCAGAAGGAGGGAGAAAGAGCAAACGACTGTGAAGGTGGAATGGAGGAAAGAAAATTCATTTTCTCCAGCATCCTTCAGGTGTGACAGCTTAGGACACCTATCAGAGACCTAAAGTGTGTAAGAGTTCCCAGTTTTTACTGTGCACCGCTGTAATGACTCAGACACAAGCCCGTCAAAGCTGGGACAAACAGGGCACATGCAGAGTCTGATCTTCATTAACAAGGGAGGGAGATGAGATTAAGACAGCAAAGGTGAAAGCACAAACACACCCAGTGCCTGCCATCACCGGCGGGGGGTGCTTGGCAACTCTCCCAATGCAGGGTGAGTGTGTGCACCGGGCTGCAATGAAATACCCGGCATAAACTAACTGATAAGCATCTGCCCGTCTGACAGTGACACAGCCCAACAACCTACTGAGCTGCTTTATCTTTTGCTGTGTAATTTCGTCAGCTTTTCAACAGCCTCACTGCTTACACGTTCATATCCTGAAATGAGAGATGAGCCTGCTGGAAAGGTAAGATAGCAATGTTCATGCTCAGGAAATTAAAGATACTGTGTATCTCTTTTAATAATCGGGATCTTTGCTTCTATTAGAGAACATATAAACTGCCTTCTTAAAAAAATCTCATTTAAAGAGGAAAACAAACAATCAAGAGATGACCTTACCTATCATTTAGCATTACTCAGCCTGACATTTTAAGTCATATACCAGCTGTATTCATAATCCAAACTTTAACTCTTACATTGTCACTTGGCAAATGTTGGCAAAGCAACTTGGCAAATACTGGCAAAACAAAAAGGCTGAGAATGTTCTAGTTCTTGACAATCTTATATATTCTGCACTTGCACAAGTATAACAGCAGTAAATAAAAATATAATAGTTTTATATCATTCAAGAATCCTGCCAAGCTGTTCAGTTTCACTGAACAGTAAATAAGTGGCTAAATAGTTGCATAAATTCTGTTTGAAATAGATTCAAAGCCCTAGAAACACAGCACTAAACAACGTGCCCTATTCTCTGTATTTTAGCATCATTATCACCATACACCTGTTCCCCATCTGCTATCTCATACCTTCCAGATGAAAACTCTCCAGCCCTGACAAGTCCAGTAATGGCCAGGTTTCATCAACACTTTTGACTGGACTCCAGAGGATCTGGGCTCACCTCACAACTCTGTTTATTTCCATACCAAATCATTCAGAGCTATAACAAAGCACAGTAAATCCAAGCCCTCAGGTACCCAAAACATTCAGGACCCTTTACTGGCCACCTAAGCAACTCACAAGGGGAAGCTAAAGAAGAAAATGGGAGCTTACCACGTCTTGCAGGCAGCTACCCTCCTTAAACCTGAGTCTCGCAGGCCCTAATCGAATAAATAGCATCTGAGTTTGTTGCTGTTGTTCCCCACCCCGACAGACAACCCTTTGCAGCTGTTTCCACTTTGCAAAGAGAGTTAAAAATCTCTGTGGGCCCCTGAAACCACATACACCTGACTCTATTGCCTTAATCACACCTTCACAGAGTCTGAGCTGCACCTCACAACCCCTGCCCCAGTTAAAATTTCAGCATGTGAAGTAGGTTATGTGCTCACCAGTGCAGGGGCCAAAGCACCACATTATTGCTGATGAAATGTCAGGTGGGACATTCACTGGATCTTTTCATGCTTCTAGCAAAAAACTTCTAAAAATACTATGTATTTAAAGAAACAGATAAGCAGTTTATGCTTCAGGTGTGGACCCTGAATGATCTAACACTGACTAACTTGTCAGGTGCTTGTTTCTTTACTTTCTAACATGAGGGAGAACTGGGCTGCCCACTTATTCCAGTCAGGTGTTGTTACTGGCCAGCAAGCCAGGTCCCACCTGATTTTGGGGAATAAAAAGCAAAATAGGCTGCACAGGCTCCTCTTGTTTTCCAATACCTCTGGGTTTGGTCTGTTAGGAATAGGTTAATTCAACTCAAGAAATACAGAAAACTGGACCATTTCAAGTTTAACATATACAGAAGTAGGGAAAAAAAAGTCTGTATTGGTGTGCTGGAGCACCAGTTATAACCTGCCCTCCTCATGAGGGCAAGTACAAATTACAGGACTGATCTTGAGCAGGTTGTTGCAAAACACAAGTTTTACCATGAGCTTTTGGTGGGCTAAGAGCCTTCCAAATACCTGCAATTAGTCATCCAGAACAAACACCCAAGGGTTCTTTGCCAAAACCAACCACGCAATAATTGGCTAATAATGACATCAGTTTTAATGACACGAACTATTAGTTTGCTGTTCAAAGGTCTATTGTATGTTCACTTCTCAAGGGAAACCAGCTCATTAGGTGCTAAATCATCCATCCAGCTACTCCCTTTTACCTTTACCCGCAAGTGAAATGGGGAGAGGAGAATCTGGGCTGCCATCTGATTGAAAGTGCTCCAGCTGGCTGCATTCCCATCTTCTTGTCGGAGGGAAAATTGTTCCCTATTACTTAGTATCCTTCACATACAGTAAGAGTTTCTTCTGTTACTACTGTTTGACATTCTTTACAGTCCCTCCTTATAAATGGACCAAAAGTCTTTCTTGAGCAAATACCTTTGTATGAAGTAAAGCATCAAATGCACTAGAAAAAAACCAAACCAGTAGTCACATTTAACGAATGTTACAGAGAATTATTAATCTCATCTCTATGATGTTTTCAGCTGCAAAGTATGGAAGGGAAAAGCATGTAAAATTAAAGATGATGTGCTATAAAACTGGCTGTTGGTACCAATGCCATCCACTCCAGGGTCAGCGTAGCTGTCTCAGAACACCACCAGCACTCTGAACTTTTACAAACTAGGACACACAGAGGCAGCATTAACACTGTCAGCAGCCCCTGCAGAGCAGGCTGGCTCCAGGATACAGATGCCCATGAGGTCAGTAAGACAGAGCCGTTAGCAGGTTCCACTGGCAGCACAGTCTGTGGCAAACAGGCCCCAACCAGGAGCAGCACAGGAACTCAGGCAGCACCGCATGGCCAAGCCACACACGTCACTCCAGGGAGAGACAGACATCAGATTGTTTCCACGTGGGGACAACACTGGACTTTCCAGGTTACACTTTCCATTGCACTGCCCGGGATTCATAACTGGACTCCTTAAGCTTTTACCCACTGAGGTGACAAATAACAAGAAATTCCAAAGAAATCTCTGCAGTGGGTGGAGGATTTAATTAAAAAGATGAAAGCAACCCCTTTTCTGTATGCATGCAGTTTTATTTGTTGCTGCTGGAATTATCTGCCTCCACAAAACCACAATGTCAATACCTGACGTATTAGCCAAGTTTGCAAAGAAGAAAACAAACACAAAATAAATAAAAAACACTGTGGAATTTGAAAAGTTGCCCAAAGTATCAAAAACTTTTCATGTGAGATTTTGCACATTAGTGCTGACTAGTCTGATTTTTCATTCCTCAGTGTACAAAACCCTGATAAAACCATGTCTAGCACACCTGAGCAAGGAGAGAAATTGCTATGAAGCCACAGAACAATGCTGGCACACGTACACAGGGGATCAGTTTTCCACCAACACATCTTAAGACAAAAGTTGCTATCTGGAGAAGTGAAGTTCTGGAACTGCCTTACAAAACAAATAGCTGGTGCAAAAAATGTTCTTGTTAAGGTAGAAAACAAGGGATTTTAAGGAGTGCTTGATCTGTCACAAAGACCTGGGATAACAAGAACCTTCTTAGTTCATCTATAGCATAAGATCACAATTCTCCTTAAGTTAAGTTTGTAATGAGTACATTATAAATCACTGCAGCGAGTACAATGCAATGGAGAAGTGAAGCAGAGCACGGAGTTGAGAGATAAGCACAGTTCTGTTTACAGTTCATTGTCATACAGCTTTTGAAAGATCCTTGCTGAATAGGATACCCTGGAGTCCAGGGTTCTACTGAGAGTATGTTTTTTATAACATCACACTATTGAGAAAAATATTAATCACTACACAATATTTGAGAATACAGGAAACAATATATAAGATGTTAGGTAACCTCAAAAAATCACTTTATGTTAATACTGAAAAGGGCTTTGCTTATTAAACAGAAAAACCTCCATCTGTAACGCACACAGCATGTGTGATAAATCAGTATTTAGACATTGACTGGAATAACATATTACAATCAAAAAATACAAAATACAAATAACTTATAACTGCTGGCAAAAAAAAAATACTGAACTGTTGAACAGATGATCTCATGTGATGCTCTGGTGTGTTTCTCGTTTTAGATCTCATAGTTTCTGAATTTCCTCAGGAGGTCTGATGGAGCATCGCCTGACCAGCGGAAATGCAAGTGCCAGTAATTCCCCTCTGAAAATCCTGAGGGGAAAAAAAGAGAGAAAGACAACTAAATTATTATAAACATGCATAAAAATTAAATTTTCTGAAATAATACTTCATAATCTTCCCCAAAAAAGTGGTCACTTCCAGTGCTCTTGACTGACTTCTTACAAATACAAGTATCCTGAATTCTTGGCACGTTGGAAGAAGAACTCAAACACCAACCTTCAGGACAGAGATCGGCTGGGAAGGGTCCAAAGGAGAACAGCAAGAACCATGGCAGTCCCTAAAGAGGACTCACAGAGGAAAACTGAACAAATTGCACTGGCTTAGTCTGAGGAAGAAGAGATAGATGGGGAGGTGATAAATCTGCAAGTGCGGGATCTGGGACCTTTTAATACTAAATTATGACCTTCCTTTTACAGGAAACGGAATCCTATGAGCAGAATTGGTGTTCAAATCTCTTATTTGGGCTGAAATAGCCATGTAGGGTGGTAGTCCAGAATTCATCCAGGCCAGCAGACAGGAACAGACAATGCCACAGTTTCAAAGTGGAACCCAATTTAATAATTTTTGCTGGACCAAAAAAGCATATCATCAACATCCTAACATCAAGTATAAACACTGAACTGCATACAGACCCTGTCAAATATATTATAATGTTAACGTTTATTAATGTAAATATGTGCCACTGAATAAATGAAGTAGGCACTTGATGAGTTTGTTTTTCCCATTCGAATACCTGGAAATTAAATTAAAATTTAAAAATAATTGAGAAAGAAGATGCCTGCAAAGAAAATTCACCATTACAAGGAACAAATTATGTTCAGTTTACTTCAAAATTTTACTATTCTACAGAGGATACAGTGATGATTTAATCACCTAAAAAAAGAGCAAATAGTATGAAGTTATAGATCATAATTTTTTAAAATCAAGTTTTCAGTTATGCCTGGCATACACTTCTTTGTAGAATTTTCTTATCTATTTCCTGCATTCCACAAATGTCTCGGATTACGTTAGGTTTTGCTGCCCTCACAGTTCACCCTCATTTCCTGTTTAATCAAACTGGGGAGAAATGACAGGAATTTGTTTAACATTAGTTCTCTGCTAACATAGGCCTACGACTATGAAACTCCTGAAGGATCAGGCAGAATAGAGGGTGGCCATGGTAGTAAGGAAGCTTTGATCAGGCACAATGACCTAAACCACAGCCAGGAAGTGCTGACTGGTAGGTGATGCTTTTGAAATACATATTTATTCTGGTGCGTAAGCTATTTAAAATAAACAAAACAGTTTGAATACAAAAGAAGCCTTCAAGTCTCAAATTTTAGACCTCATTAACTCATCAGATGCAAACTGTGCAAAAGTACTGAATAATGGATAAAAACCCCCAAACCTAAATATTTTACTTAAGAGTTTTAAATTTTATTTTTTAAAAAGTCACTGAAAATAACTGCCTTCTCTTTTTACTTCATATTTTTATATATCAGAAAAACTAATCTTTCCATTTTGGTTGAAGCATTTTTTTTCTTCTTCTTCTCCAGTTTCTGGTTTTACTATCAAACAACCAAGGAAACTTGGGATAGGGAGGAAGAAGCATCTGAAAACTTCAAAATTAAATAAATAATCAAAAGCATATAACTCAAACCAAAATCCCAACCCAAAACCACATAAAAAAAGCTACAAGTAAAACACGCTGTTCTGGAGAATTTCTCATGACTGAAAGCCCCCATTTCAGGCCAATCCCTGGATACTGCCATTTTCTGTAACTGCTGTTTTTACTTACTTGGGGAGTCTGGAGTCTTTGAAGACTGTGGTTTCACATCAGGAATTGCAACATCTCCCTCCCTGCTCCCTTCCAACAATGCATCTTCATTGTTTCCAGTCTGTTGGGTCCACATCTCATTAGTTATGTTGTTGGTATTACCAAAGTCAGGAGCTTCCAGCATTTGGTCCTTCTTACCTTGGACAGCCCAGTGCATTGACTGAAGGAATGCAAAAGTAACAAAGAACTAAGCCCTATGTTTTAAGGGGTTTTTAAAATACTTTTTTCTTTCTTATACTGCTGTAATAAATGGGTAAACAAAGCCCACTGGGAAGCCTGCAAGTCAATAGGATAGGGGAAAGCATGGTTACATGTCACAAACAGCACTGGAGAGGACACTTTGTAAGATGGGGCTGGAGAACAACATGTACGAGTACATCAGAATTCTAAGGGCCTTTTGTCCAGTTTCTTCTGTCATGAATTCAGACATTTTTTTAAGAGGGCTTGAGTGACTTCAAAAATGTTCATTTCCAAAGCTGTCTTTGACTTCAAAGTACCCTTTGAAAGCAAGGCAATTTGAAAAGACTTAATAGTAAGGTCTGTGGAATAACATCTGTTTGGAACTGAACTACGCTGAATTGGATGCTTCCAGCAAACATTTAAGCTCAGGCATAATGCTGTAGTTAAAGAGTCTCCGAGGTCTCTCCTAAGCAGAATTGAGACGGGCAGAATTGACATTGGAAACTTTTATTCACCTGCCTTAAAATATGACCATGTAGCCTTGTAACTATCATTCACTCTAAGAAGGCAGGAAAAAAATAATCCAATATTATGGAATTGAGATCTGCTAGGGACATTGTCCCAAATCTTCTCAATAGCAAAATCAGTAGGGAAAACATCCTAAGAACCCCTGCCTCTGTCACAGGTCACCCCCCTAGCCTAGCAGGGCCCCTCCAAAGCTCTGTGGGAAGCCCAGGGTTCCAAGGAACTATCTTCTAGATTTTTTCAATGAGATCTTTATTTAATCAGATAGCACAAAAACCTATCTGATAAGCAATATCCCAAAGGGAGAATATATTATAAAAAGGTCCCAGCTTTAATTTAACTTGGAAAAGAAATAAAAGTTTCCTACTAAAGCAAAGTGTGCTGGAGCATTTGATAACAGCCCTTAAGTTACTTAAACTTCCTATAACATATATAAAAGCAGCAACTTGATAAATTCACTCTAAAACTACCAGCCTTCTGTGAATGGAATTCTGAAGCCCTCCAATTTTTCCTGAATTTCCTTAACATCCATAGTGCCACAATTGCTCTCCCCTCTTTCCAAATCCTGGCACTGCAGCTGAAGTGCTGTAACTCATCCCCTCACTCTCTGCAATTTTTTGTCTAGGCCAGCCCTACCTCCCCTCCTCCTGAGAGCCCCAACTCAGCCACCACCAACCGTTTTCATGGAGCTGCTCAGGGCCTCCCACTGCTGGAACGGGATGGTGATTTTGCTCCGGCGCCAGTAATCGTAGCGTGCCCGGCTCTCTGCATTAGTGAGAGTCTCCTTGGCTTGCTGCAGCTTCTGGAAATTCTCCACTAGGACACAAACCAAAAGGATACTAGACACAATGTTTGTTTGACAAAGAAATGAATTCGGATGCAAAAGGGGACCTGCCAGCAACAGCTCAGAGCAAATGAAGTAGAGGAGAAGGCAGAAGGAGAAGCAAGCGACCAAGGGATGTGGCTCTGATTCCAGCTTGCACAGTTTTGGCTGGCTTTAGGATCATGGCACCACTGGCGGACTGACACCTTTGCAAATCAGGACTAAAATGTTCCCTTCTCTACCAGCTTCAAAAGCTCCTAAATTTGAGAGAAATTTACAGAGTACACAGGTAAAAGGCACAAGTCAGCCCCTGCAGACCCCTTAAAAAGGGAAATTAGAGCAACACTTTTTCGAAGGAACACACTGAGATCCACAGCAGCACGGGAGTCAGAGCAGAGCACAGCAACAAGAACCACGAGCAGGGAGGAAAAAATGATGAGCAGGAACTGACAAACAATAAGAATAATCTAAATATAGTTCAGATTAATTAACTTGTGCATTTTATTAGGTGTGTTTTCTACATATGCTAAAATGTTATCCAGACTGCATGAATGAGAGCTCTCATTTTTCCCTACAGGGTAATATTTCATGGAATGATTATTAAGTATGCAGCTGCATGTTACTATTTGTGGAAGGGTTATAAAGATTTAGACTTCATCTATGACTCACCTATGTTACAGTGATCTATTATAATTACTATTAGTCATTTATTACATTTTACAAATTAGAGAGATTTCTTTTGAAATACACTACACCCAAACACTAATCAAAATTGATAACAATAAATCAAACAAGAGACAACAGGCTGAGAGAATAATTGTACTAGGTTTCCTTACTCTAGTGTTACTAGTTTTCAGCAAATAAAAGGTCTACTTTAATTACTCTTTATTGAGCTTTAAGCTGATAAAATAGAAAACATACAGTAAACACTCATTAGTACTGTAAAAAGATATTTAATGTAAATAAGACATGTTCAGGAAAAGAGAGCATAAAACATTTCTTCATGACAAACAAAGCCTCTGAATTTGGCACTTGGCTCCTGTTTTTTGTTACTCAGCTGTGGTGAGCTCTGCCCAGGGCTATCTATGGTGATGAATGGTTAACACTGGCTCCAAATAACTCAGGTGCTGCTCAGCCCTCCCATCTCTGAGGAGCTGCACCCTTTCATCAGCACTAACGTCAGCTGCTGTTCTGCAAACAGAGGCTCCTCGTGGGGCTGGCTTCTCTTCACTTCCAGTCATTAAATTACATCAAAAGAAACTAAAGCACATTTCATGGTTCCTCACAGGCTTGTTCCTGGAAGTAAATTAACTGATTGACGCAAGTGTGGCACCTGAATGCCACTGAGCATGGAAGTGCACAAACTGCATAGGTCTAGGAAGGGACATGCTCCAGAAATAAATTCTGTATTAAAAGATGTCCTGTTTAAGAAAGAAAAAAATTCAAGGTCCTCGAAAAAAAAATAATCCAACAAGTGTCTTCCTGCTCTATCACAGAGGAGTGTGCAAGTCTTAGAAAGAATATTACAAGCTTGCTATTTAAATAGAACATGCGCAATGCACATGATGATTAAAATCTATTGAGGGGAAATAAAGTTTTAAGGTTGAATTTTGTATCTTGGTCATGCTGATAGAAGAAAAAAATAGTTTTCAAATAGGAAAGAATACATACCTGCTTTGGGGTTTCCAGGATGCTTGTCAGGATGACATTCAAGGGCTTTAATCTTATATTCTGCAAGAATTTGTTCAACCTAAACAAAATATTGAGACAAAGTGAGGAAACACAGAAAATACTTGCAAATTTTCTTTTTGAAAGAGGCTGGGAAGAACAACAAAGAATGCTGAAAGATTTTGTCCTATTCAATTTTACAAGCTTTAGTACGAGCCAAGTAGGTAATAACAACCATCTGCCAGTGACACTGCTTATTTAATTTCATTTCCATGCATTCCACCTTAGTCTTGTTTTTGTGAGACTCATTCACCCAATATGGCTCTAGATAAATGTGCAGAGACATTTGATCACAGAGGGAAAATTCATCACTCCCGTTGCTCTTTACTTTGTTTCAGCAACTCTAACTTGGAACAGAGTCTCATAGCAGGAAGCAAAGGCCCTCTGTATTGCTGAAGATCGATTTGTGGGATTAGGTGGCTTCCTCTATATCCTCTTCATAGGAAATTTAGCCCAGCATCACATGAGTTTTTCCACCTTGGATTCCCTGAGATAAGTCGCTAGATAACCAGCAGTTCACATTCTTTCTGTCAGATTCATTTTCTGTGCAAAAAGTTTGGCTTGGAGTAGAATAGATTTATAATCAGCATAGAATATTGGCATTTATTAGTTTATCAGCTAATTAAAAATTCCTACACAGATTGTAAAACCATGAAGTATTACAACCACTGGAAAAACTAAGATATATTAACAGTTAAAATACAGAAAGCTACTAGAGTGGGCATCAGCTTAGATTCTCAAATGTTCAGTGCTTTTCCAAGTATCTTGCTGGTTTTATTATAGTTTAGAAGCCAAAAACTTCTTTATATCATTCCAGTTCAGCTTAAGCTTTCACAATTTGCCCTAAGGTATCAAATAATCACTATTCTTTCCAATACTACAAAGGCTGTTTATACAAATTCCTCATTTGTCAAACCATGAGAGCCACATACAATTTAAATTATTTCTTTCAAAGTCAAGTCTCATAACATTTTTTCTTTAGAATAAAACTACACTCAACTAGCTGGCCAAATTTTGTTGGGATATTCTGGAAAAAAATGTGGTCTACAGTGGAATCTTAAGAATTCTACACTTTTCACTCTGCTCAGTAGCTTCTTCCAGAGGGACAGATGTAATGTGGTGTATTTACAGTCAGTAAGACACTTAAAAACACATAGAGTGTACAGAGAACTTGGTGAGACTGGCTACTGTATAGCCAGCTATCATCTCTGAAACATAGTTACTTTAAGGGGAGCTTCAAAGTTAAAATGTGTACAGAGGGGTAAAATGTAGCAGAGGGGTAGCATGGAAGTCTTCAGCTTAAAAGAAAAGCCAGGAGAAAGAAAAGTTTATAGGAAGTTTATACAACATACATGAAATTTATATAAAATATATAGTGAGGTGTTTTACCAAGAAAGGTATCCAATACCCACTATATATGAATATCATTGTTCTTGAAGAAGGATGTAGATTAAATCTCCCCTCTTCCTGTCACATCTGAAGATGAAGTAGGTGTCTGTGAGCTCAATTCTACCAGAAGCCAACAATGAACTTGGTTTGTGTTTTTGAATACAGCAAAAAATCTGTAGAAATTGAGAGTATTTCTGATTAAATTTAACCAGGTCCAACAAAGACCAGGATACTCAGCAGCTTACATGTAAGTGCTGCAGCTGGGAGTGTGCTGTGTATGCCCAAAGCAGCCTGTGCCAAATACTTGACTCCTGTACAAAGTAGTGAGATTGCAAAATCCCTGTAATGCTCCAGATTTCTGTGAGACCCCAGAAGAGCTGTGCAGGGTCCTGAGGGGAGGTGATCCTGGGGCTCAGTCAGCCTGGGATCTCCGAGTTCTTTCTCCCGTGTCAAAAACAGTGCAGCAACATCTGCTGCTTCTTCCAACACATAATACTTGACAGCTTGTTTTTCAGGACCCATTAGCATTTATTCCAGCTTTTTAATTTCATTTTTAAGCGATTTGAAAAATCATTATCAGATGTACTTGAACTGCTCATTAATTGCTAAGCCCTTAAGGAATTAGTGGGAGGTAGAAAACGAGAAATAGCATCTGCGAAACAAGGCTGTGTGGAGACTTGAGCACCGCCCTCTGCTGGGATCACTTCTAGGAGTTTCTTCAGGAAAAGCTTTACATTTCCTTCTGTGACACACCGAAGATGTTTACTCCTGATCTCCTTGATCTTGACCACTAGGACAGGTGAGAGCGTCTGACTAAATTCACTGAGCAAAAGACAGCTTTCATCTTCACTGAATACATCCCTCATTATAGCAGAGGAATCAAAACTCCTCTTCCAAATCAGAAACACAATTCCAGCTGGTATAACAGCTAAGATTAAAAAAAAAAANGGACACCTCTAACATGATGCACACTTGCTTTGGCTGCAAATCACTCAAAAATTGCTTAGCTAAATCTCATTATAAAGTATGTATCTGCTACCAAAACAAATTAGTAAAACTAGTATTTGAATGTCATTAAAAACAGCCTTTTAAAAACATTAATATGGTAAATGATAAAGAGACAATGTTTTTGTTTTCATCCGAACCAGTGAATACATTTTAAAAAATATTATAATATGTATAAAGCCCAAGACACTTAGCAGCATTATCAGTGCTCTAAAGCTGTGAACTTTTATTGTATCACTTACACATAAATAGCTCCTTTTCACTTTTCAAAACCAGTAATACATACTCCAAACTGTTATTTGGATGCTGTCAAACACATGCAGTTGGCTCCCGATTCATAACAATCTCACGTGTTAATCTATACTGATAAATAAACCGTTATTTCAGCTCTCTCCATAATCCAGTTGTATACGGCACTTTCAATCTGAGCCTTACTCCGGGCTCTTAATGTCGGTAAACGGGAGAGAAAATTGAGCTCTCCAAGGGAGATCCTACAAGTGGCAATAAAGAACATTCACAAGCCACTTCAAATATTCCTGCCCGCAGAGATGCAACTGCAAATTCCCTGCACACACACGAGCACGTTCAAACTATGAATGAGCTGGCGGGGAGGGAGAGGCTCTTACCGTCGATAGTTCATCGCATCCCAGCAAATTGTAGTAATCCTCCAGGTCCTCCGGGTTGCAGTCCAGGATCGCATCCATCGGCACTGGTCCAGCGGGCTTTTTCCAGCCGACACGGAGGCTGCGGAATACAGCGTCAAGTCAGAGCTGACACAGGAGTTTGAAGTAGCCCAGGGCAACAGGCAGTTCCCAGTCCGGTGCACAGCTCCGTGCGGCGCTTTTGAACGCCGGCAGCTGACACGCGCGGATCTGGGGAGTTCCCCGCTGCCATTGGTCCCCGCACGATGCCAGCCCGCCCGCACAGACCCTCTCGGCAGTGCTCCCTGGGATTTGTAGTTACCAGAGTCACTTCAGCGTTCAACTGTGGCTCCTATCCAGACCGCAGAGTTCTGGACACTGAAACGTGGCAGAGATTTCGCTTACGCCATCACCTGTGCAGCCACCGCAAACCAGGCACACACCGAGAGACTTCCCTGCACCTGAGCCATTTTCTGCTCAATTTTTATTTGCAACTTTTGCCACCATCTTTGACCAGATGATTAAATGGATAATTACAGAAAAGAGTAAGGATTATTTCCAAAATAACAGTGGCAGGGTGCAAACTTCGGAGAACAAAGTACCATCTTGCCGAAGTCTGTCAGAGTTCTGCCAGCCAGCTCAACAAAGAAAGGGCAATCTTCACCCTCTGAAGGCTTCCTTGGGCACATAAACACTACTCCTCAAAACCAAACAGCAGCTGTACATCAGTAGCATGTCTGACAAACTAAAACTACCCAAAGACATGAAATGCTCATGGTCTACTATCAAATTAAATACTCTTTCTCATGCTAAAGTACTTTCAGACTGCATATTGAAGGTCTGTACTGTGTGTAAAACATGTTCCTCATTTTACATTGAGGTGAAATACCTTTATGGTACCAAGGCCTCAGCCCAACAAAGACTCTGGACATATGTGGTGTCACCCATAATCTGCTGATTTCAAAAGATTACTTCCTAAGTGTAATATAATCATGTGCTGAAGTCTTTCCCCTGGAGCCTTAGGAGTTCTGTTTTTACTTTTCCCACCCCTGCAAGAGCTCTGTAACACAAGAGGTTTCATGTCATTAAATCCTGATGATTCTTTAACACTTTGAGTAATTATACAGTCCTAGATGCAGTGACCTGGTAGAAGAACAGATTCCCAGAATGTGACCAAGGCTGGAGCAGGTCATGTGTGAATCAGTGAAGGACCCAGTGGCCATTCAGAGCTATTTATGAATAACAAATATACATTTTTTGCATCCACAAGTGCTTTATTATCTGCATTATTAATGTTCCGCAATGACATTTAGTATTCATCTTCCACCACTTTCTCTTCAAGGTTCCATTGTTTGAAATTTTCTACTTTTACTGCATGTTCAGATAGCCTACTAAGATTATAAAATACATAAAGTAAATAAAAGAAGCAATAATACTAATAGAAAAAGCATAAGCCTTGGTGAAACCATTTAAATCTGATAGAAAACTCTACCAACATATTTTTCTGAGTAAATAAAACAATAGAAAAACATGTTTTTCAACATCACTACAAGTGGAAGAATGAGCAATTACAAATCTCCCCATCTCCACCATTCATAACTTAATAACCAGAAAAGTACAGGAAAGAAAAGAAAGTCTTTAACAAGAGAACATGTAAATATTTAAATAGGTTGTACTCTGGGGGAGGACAAAAAACAAACAGCTGTCCCTCCTCCCAACAGCATTCCTGACATCCCTTCCTTTTCCAAGTATTCCTGGTGTATTTGCGTAAGGTGAAAGGGAAGCTCTTTAACCCTTTTCCCCTCCAGCGTTCAGTGGTTATTTCTGTGCTGCCAGGCAGCTGCAGGTCCGAGGGCTGCACTCCTGGGACAAACCTGAGACCTGCCAGCTGTGTGTTCCACGGGAGTGTGCTCCCTGGAGCCTCAGTCTTGCCTGTACTCATCTGGTCGGGCCACACAAACCAGGGCTCTGACCCAAACTGCAGCAGTGCCCACACTTGTGCCCCTGCCCCTTGAGATCCCCGGTGCTTGGGGCACAAAGGCTCCCACAGCACCGGCTGCAGGTTTGTGTCTGGAGGACACAAAATACACTGAATACTGACTCAGGCTTTTACTGCTCCTACTGACTTCAGAGGGGCAACTCCCAAAGCATCATCAAAAAGGAGAGCAAGAGCACCCATATGAAATACATGGGAAAAAAAATACAAAGATTAGCCCCAGGACATAAAGTTCATTTAAAAGGGAACTGCAGCGCAGGAGATGGCAGATTATTGCCTATACGTGCTGTGGTTAGTGTTGCTCAGGATGTACAAACTGTTCTGGAAGTGAGGAAATCTTGTATTTATTCTCTGTACCCAGTCACCAACAAAAGGTGTCTCTCAGTCCTAACACATGTTGACAACACATGTTTGTTTAGAGCCAAGAGCGAAACTAAATTCTGCTCCAGTGTAACAGGACATTAACCAACAACCTGTAAAAGTGATAAACGGCCCTTTAAATGAAACAGTAAGCTCTGGAAATCTCTATTTGAATTTATTCCTGTAAAATACATCAAATCTTCCGGGACCAGTTCTTCTCAACTGACTTCAGGGGTTTTGCTTCCTGCAGGCAGAGAACACATTTACAAGAAGGCCAAGGCACAATATACCTCATTTGAGTTTTGCATGTTGTGCCCCATCCTTGTCCTCACATAAGCTCAGAACTGCAGAAACAGAAGAGGACCCAAGCACTGCCAAACTGACTTCCCAAAATGAGGGGAACTCCTGCAACACCATCGTTAATGTGGAGAAATGTCTGGAATGTCAGAGGTAGCTTTAGGATCCCTGAGTCACTCCCTCACTGATACCTTCATGGAAAGCCTCAGATCCTACATCTACATCACTTAGATAATTTCATCCTTAGGGCACAGTCTTCACACAAAGAACCACCAAAACAAAAAGCTCCACCTCCCCTTTATATGCTGACAAAAGCATCTTGCAAGTGCTTTTTAAGAAATATGAATCTTGCCTCAGCTTCCAGAAGGAAAAAGAATGCTTGCATACAAAGTTGCATAGAATAATAAAAACTTTCTGATTCACATCTGGTTACTCTGTAGCTTGTTATGAGAAGCAGGTAGTATGAAAAACACCTATTTTTCAGGGTTGTTAATACCTGAAAGAACCAGAAAAAAACACACCTCTCTCCCCCTACAAAGGCCACCCCTAAAGTTAATTATCCATAAAATAATCCCTTTTGAACCCATATGTACCAAAACTTTTAACTCCAAGTTTTTTTTAAAGCTATTGATTATCAAAGCCTGCAAGGGGGAAATTCTACCTGTCTAACCTGGGTCTTACCACTCAGTTTAGGAATTCCATTGTCTTAAACCCACTAAAACTATTCTGCAAATAGCTTGTGATGTTGAAGAGTAACAACAAACCAATATTTAAATTTATATCCACGAAGTTTAGACCAAAATTCTGTGTTGGTGGCAGTCCCGGGAAAAAGGCCAAGCTCTACCCAGTCCAAACTCCCAGGCGGAAAGAAACTACGCCATGGAAAGTCCACGCGTGGCACCTCCTGTTCGCTATGCAGTGATGGTCCCGCTCCGGCGTCCAGGTGGGGCACTAAGGATTGCTCCTACATCCCACATAACAAAAGAGATCACTGGGAAACCAGGCAGACCAGCCGGGCACAGCCCTGCAGGGCACGGGAAACACAATAAAGTTGGGGCCGTTACTCGAGCAAATCCCAACTATCGCCGCTTATCATCAGGTCTCTCCTACACCACGCAGGCTCCATTCCTAAAGCGGCAGTGGTTCAGACGGGTGCTGACCACCCGCAAAAAGCTCCTGCATCCCGGGAGCTCAAGTACCGCGATGCAGAATCCCAGGTGGGGCTAATGTGTTATCCCGGAGGATAAGGGGCAATACCTTAGAGCATCCCTGCCAAGAGGCCGCGGTGCCGGTGCGCTCCCTTAGCAGGCAGGCAGCGGCCGTGCCCTGGGAACACCCTCACCCTCAGCCCAGTGTGCTCAGAGAGGCCGCTCTGCGGCTGGGAACGGGCTCAGGGGGCAGCCCGGGGAGGGGCTCTGCAGCGGGGAGCTCGTTCCCGGGAAAGGACACTGTCTATCCGATACCCTGACGGAGAGCGAGCCCTGAGGGTTTCTCACACGGCTGCCGAGGAGCGAACACCGGAGCCGCCATTTGCCGGGAGCCGCCAGCCGGGGAGCGCAGAGGAGCCGCGCGCGGTCAGCGCTCCGCAGCGGGCGGGCTGTGAGCAGCACACGGCAGGGACGGGAAGGGAGGGCAGGGGGGCAGCTGCGGGCGGGCCGGGCCGGGCCGGGCAGGTCGCTCCCCTCAGCGCTCCCTCGGGGTCTTCACGCGGCCATTGCGAGGCTGGCTGAGGGCGGGGGGCGTGAGGCGGCACGAGCGCCACGTGACGCCGGCAGCGCCCCCGGTCACGTGCCCTGGTTTGTTGTTGCCCGGTCACGTGCTGCGGTCACGTGCAGAGGCGCTGCCCGCGGCAGGCGGGGGGGCCGGGCGCGAGGGGGGCGGCGGCTGCGGCGGCGCCAAGATGGCGG
>VYXC01000316.1:1423894-1475893 GCA_013397175.1 Platysteira castanea
CCGGTGAGGATCGACCCCTCCCTTCTCTCCTCCCTCCCCTCCTCCGCGGGTCCCTCCTCCCCGCACAGCGGCAGCCCCGGGTGTCGCACGGGGCGCGGTGTCACCGGGCCGGGCCGCGGTGAGCGCGGGCCCTGCGCCCCGGTCGCCCCAGCCCCGCGCAGGGAGCGAACGCCGGCGAGCGCTGCAGCCGCGGCTCCCGATCCAAGGCAGCTCTGAGCCGCCCGTGTCAAGGGTCTCTTGTGCCAGGCGCCGTACAGGGACAGCGGCTCGGCTCTCAGCCCTGAAAACATTTATTCTGCTGTGTTGCTGGCAACAAGTTATTAAAAATGAAAAATCATAAGCCCGGTTTCCTTTTCATAATCTCTGCCGTGTTAATTATTTCTGATTCTTAGAAACTTGCACATAAAGCTCAGGAGCAGCAGTCTTGACCAGTTCTTTAAAGAACTTCAAGTGACAAGTCTTGGTTAAGATTTCAACAACTGCAGCACAAAACTAAACTATAATCTTTCTAAAAAGTTTCTCTCAGATCATATTTGAAGTGTACTGGTGGGCAGCATCACTGTGAAAGTACCTCACAGTACAAACAGATCAGGTTTGAGTTGTTTCTTGTTGGAGTTGTTAATTTTGGCTTTTTTTTTAAAGTAGTGGAAAGACTTACTAAAATGTATCAGACACTGTATTCTGCCAGTACAGTCTTTACATTTTATCCCGGAATGCAGTTAAAGATATTTTATCTTTAACTCCATAGTAAAAACTCTACAGAAAATTGCTGCCTGTGCAAAAGCAATCTAGAAGGAACAGAGGTATAGGATAAACCTGGAACAGCCTCAGTATTTAAAAACTCCACTGGAACAGCTCAGAGCAAAGCTAGTAATTTCTTACAAGTGCCTTACACGAAACCTTTTGCTCAGGTCCCTCAGATCCTCAGGTGTGTTTTGCTGTGGCTGGCGTAGTTCTGGCAAGCATTACTCCCTGTGGTCCTTTGAGGGAGTGTTACAATTTAAACTGTTACTTTATCCTGCTTGTATCTGCCACTGTTTCTTAAATCCCAGCCATTGTGACCTGTATGTGAGCAGTCTTTCACAATGTAAGCTTTGCTTCTTGATACAGAAGCCGTAAAGGTCGTTAGGTTAAACTGGCACCTCACAGTTACTGATGTGTACTAATGCACTTTTTCCTTCTCCAAAATTCTGAATATCTTCACCAGCTTTATGCATAATGAGATGGGACCGAAATGCTGTAAATACATAGATTAATAGGAAATAGAAATGTCCGTGAGCACCTGTGGCCTCAGAAGAACAAGGCAGCAAGAACCAACAGCACATTTCTGTCATTTACCTCTTTCTGTTCTAATCAAAAATAAAGTATTTATGCCAACAAGGGAAAGAACAACACAAGCTCTAAATAAAAATATGATGGTGTTTTGTGGTGTTCTTTATTTGAGAATCAAGTGGAGTAACAGCTAAAACAATATAGGGGATTCCTCAGTTCTTCCGAGACAGACTGAGAACTAATAGTTATTCTTTGCTTTAGAGAGCATGACTGAAATGTGTTCTTTGTTCATATCTTAGATTTTCAACAAATAAAGCTACGGGTGCTGAGGCTATTTCTAATAAAGCCAATAAAAAAAAAGAGTTTAGTAGTCTAAGTTCTAAGAAGCTGCTCAGGTTGGAATTTAGATTTCCCCTTCAGTGTGAGCTCAGTAACACAAGTGTCCTGTTCTCCTCTGGACTCGTTCATCGAGGTCTGAGATGAGGTTAGATTGAGTTACTCTGGCTTAAGGCCACAGGCTGAGCCAAGGTGACTCTGGCGCTCTGAGCCAAACCCAGCTGCAGGGGCAAATGGACAAGGGAAACTTAGTGAAGGGGATTCAAGGAAGTGTGTTTTGTGTCACAACTGAGATATCATTAAGTGTGTGTAGTCACCAATACAGCTCAGCTGTAAGGTCCTCACAACAACATCCTCACAAAATTCTGTAAATTTGTTGTAGCAAATGTGCATTTCTGCACATGTGGGTTTCTGTCAGAATGCTGTTAAAATGCTCTTAAAACCTAGTCAAAGATCTGTCTGCAATGGTGATGTTTTCATTTTACCCAGTTTTTTTAATGAGCTGAATGCAGTGGGAATTGTAAGGGAAAGACATTTCTAATTATACTTTTAAAACATTTGGATTTTTTCTACAGTGCAATATCTATAATGCCCAATGCTTTAGAGAATGACATTTCCCTAAGGTCAGCATCCAGCCCCCTGAAGCCCAGCATTAAGGTAGCAAAGCCTGCAGTAAATCTACCGACAGCTTGAAAGTGTTTCTATAAACGTGAAGAAAACCAGACATTTTCTATGCCTCAGTGAAAAAACATGTGATTTTAGTTTTTGTCATATGTTTGAAGATATAGCTGTGCCCTTGGGCTGGATTGTAACCCCCTGGTCCTGCTGTCTTGCAGAAAACTTTCTCTTCAGCGATGAAATCATAGCCAATGGTTTTCACTCCTGTGACAGTGATGAAGAAGACAGAGCCTCACATGCAAGTTCCAGTGACTGGACTCCAAGACCACGTATAGGTAGAAGCCTGGAGCATGTTCTTAAATGCTCTTTGCCTTCAGTCACCTAATTCTCCCCAGTCTTCAAATGATTTTTCCTGTTGCAAAAATATTGCTTCTGAACAGATTAGAGGTGTTGGCTGTATTCTGTATGTTATTTAAGGATTTTAAAAATGAAGCCTTTGAAACTTGCTGTATTTTGATTAAAATTGGCAATGTCTTTTTTTTTTGTGTGTGTAGAAATCCTGCCATGATCCCTATTAAAAGCATACATACAGACTCACTAAATTAAACTGATTTATGGCATATTTCTGTAGCCTGCCTACTTAATATTAATTCTTTAAGGAACAAGAAGATGATCCCTGTATGATTTTAGGACAGTGAGCCCTAATCGCAAGTGTTTCTGGAAAGATTGATTTAATGGCTTTAGGAGGTCATGTCTGAAATAATTCGTGTTAGATGACCAAAAGAACAGAAATCCATGGATTACTGGGCTCTATGTGTCTATTTAGAGTGATAGTTTATAATACCACTAGGAAGTATATGTATGTTTGTTGTCTCTTGAGCTTATTCCTGTAAATACCAAATGTTGGGAAAATACAGGTGGAGACACACTGTGAGAATCTCGTTTCACCTCTGAAAGCCATTAAGTTTGCTGTGAACTGGGATTTCTACCTTGACTGACTTTTTATGAAATCCTTCATGGGTTTAACATAAAATAATGATAAATAAATAAAATGCCCAGTTCTCACTTCAGAGTTTAGACCAAAATACAGGGGGTTTGATGAATGGAACATTAAATTGGATTCATGAAACTGTAGTAACAAGCATTAATAAATGGAATCATGACAGTGATCATCTGCAGTACTTGACCCTATTTTAAATATCTGTATTTTTAAAATTTTCCTAGGTCCCTACACTTTTGTTCAGCAGCATCTCATGTTGGGTACAGACCCACGGACGATTCTGAAGGACCTGCTGCCAGAAACGATCCCCCCGCCTGAACTGGATGACATGACTCTGTGGCAAATTGTGATCAACATCCTTTCAGAGCCACCAAAGAGGAAAAAGAGGAAAGATATTAACACCATTGATGATGCTGTGAAACTTTTGCAGGAATGCAAGAAGATCATGGTCTTGACTGGAGCTGGGGTAGGTATTGCTGCAACAACAGTGTGAAAATACGGAGACAGGTTGGTTCAGTACATCAGAACAGCGTGCAGGGGATGGGACCAAATCATTGTGCTGGGGGGAGGAGTCCAGTCCCCTGCAAGGACTGGAGCTTCCACTGGAAATTACACCATCTCTCTTCTCATAACAAAATATTCTTAGACATAGAAACCCATAAACGGCTGCTTCCATGCAAAATAGTTACAGAATAACACCACATTACCTGCCCAGAACATTTTCTATCCTAGTCTTCAGACGAAGGGGATGACTTATTTAAACAAAATTTCACTGGATATCTTAAAATACCAGATGGAGCTTGAGGGACTAGAAGAATAGGATTTGAAAAGAAAAGAGTTGGGGGACAGAGGAGGAGGATGATCATAAGGACAGTTTGATGAGATTTCAGCAGACAGTGTTACTTTGGCACGTGCTGCTCTGTGATGGTGATAAGGCCACTCACTGCTTGCCTAAAGAACATTTCTGAACTGCTGCACATTTGCAGCTCTGTACCTGTGCACCAGATAATTTCTTGCTTCTGTTCACACACAGATGGTGTGACACGATTCAGAGCAGATGAGTAATTCAAATCAGCTTTTAGAAGAGCACTGCTACTCCCAATCTTGCTCTTTCCATACTTTCATACACCTGTTTCTCCTCTTCTTCCCATGGGATTTTGGGGTAGTCTGAGATAATAATTTTATTCCTTATTGGCTACTACAATTCTGTGATAAGCAATGTTTATCAACAACAATTTTATCAAAAGGCGTTTATTCTTCAACAGTAAGAATATATTTTTAAGAAGTAAGACTATTCTTTTACTGTGTTAGCATGTTAAAAAAAATAAAGATATCAACCACCATATCTGAGCCTGAGTTGGCAGATCAGTGAACGCTTATTAATTAAATTTAATGCAGTAATATCTAAATTTTTGTTCACATCTTAAAAAACTCCAGTGGTAAAAGCAAGTTCTGGTATCCTCTTACTGCCTGTGTGGATTGTGCTAAAGGGTTTTTTGTCCACTTACCAGATTTTGTTTCTGTGCTGTTTCTTCTGCTTGTGATTTGAGAATTGTTACCTTGGATCAAAAGAAGGGAAAAAAATAAGGAAAAAAAAAAAGAAAAGAAAATAAATACAGAGAACCCAGACTGGTTTTGTTCTTAATGTTCCCGAGTACTGAGCATACAGAATTGTGGTTTCCCAGAGTTTGTATCATAGCAACTCTTTATAGTCCAATATGTAATTTCACTTATTTCAGATTGCAAAAATATATTTCAGGTGTCTGTGTCTTGTGGAATACCTGACTTTAGATCCAGAGATGGCATCTATGCACGCCTTGCTGTAGACTTCCCAGACCTTCCAGATCCTCAAGCAATGTTTGATATAGAATACTTCAGAAAGGATCCCAGGCCGTTTTTTAAGTTTGCAAAGGTATGGTTTTCCAAACGTTCTTGTCTTGGTCAGTAAAGACAGATAACAGTATTAAAATGCATAAACTCAGATAAAAACTAGAAATGTTCAGCAACATTCTCTCTCTCTCCCTTTTTAAAGCTTATTTTACTGTTCCTGTTGTAAGTTCCGGATACACAAAACCATTTCAGATGGCTGGAAAGATCACAGTGATATTAATAGTTTCAAAAGCAGTGATTACATCTCTTAGACAAGAAGGAATTATAGAAGCTGTAGACATATGGAGAAGAAAAAAAACCCAATTGCATTTAGTCTTCAATTTTCTTTGGACAAAAGCATTCAAACCCAAGATACAGGAATTTCTACAGGACCAGTAAGGACTTGTGAAAATCAGTCACCACTGGTTGTGCTCACTCTTTCTTCCCTGTGCTCACAATTTATACTACTGGTCTGTCATGTTACAAAGATTGGAAAAGAAAACCTAATGCATTCTTTGCTTGGCTTCGACTGAAAGCTTCCTATCCAGATACTAGCAAATTTTGATGCTTATTAGTATACCCAGTTCCTTTGGGTTTGAATATTAAAAAAACACCCCCTCCCCAAAAGAAAACCCCACCCCAAGCCAAAAAACACCAGGAAGGAAGCAAAAAAAGCAACTTACTTGAAGCCTGTCTATAGACAGGTTTTACTAGAAAGGTCCAAATCCAATTTGGCTGATACTTTTTTTACTTTTTCACTCCCCCTTCTCCCTTTCTATCCATCAGAATAAATGTTTCTAGTAACAAATATTGATGTCACTTGACACTTACAAAGGAGAAAAAGCTTTCCTATTTCATAATTCTCAACACCAGAAAAAGATGTAAACATGGCTTTTATGCTGTGTGAAGAACAAAATCCCAGCTTGCCCAGAGCAGCTCCTCCTGCCGTGCTGAGAAGCGGAGCTGTGGGAAGAGGAGTTGGATGCCAGAGCAGAGGCAAAGGGCCCAGGGAGGGCCCAGGGTAACAGCTGCTGCCATCGCTGGGGACAGGGTTCAGTTAAAGACTCTGCATCCATTTCCACTGCCTAAAGTGCTTCTGAATTCCCTAGGAAATCTACCCGGGACAGTTCCAGCCATCTCTCTGTCACAAGTTCATCGCTCTGATGGATAAAGAAGGAAAACTACTTCGCAACTATACTCAGAACATAGACACACTGGAGCAGGTCGCAGGAATCCAAAGGATAATACAGTGTCACGGTTAGTGGGTTTACTTTCACTTACTTTCCTTGTGGGGGTTCTTACTGGTGCATGTGACAAGGTAATTGCTGTTGGATTTAAACCTTCTTTCCTTGAATTCCTGTCTCTTGCCACCAAATATTCTGCTTTTTAAATGCCGAAATGTTGTTTTAGACAGCTTACATATTTAAATCAGAGGTGTTTCAAGTGGAAATAACTCCTTTCAGGAATTGAGCTTGATGAAGTCTCTGTATCAGTGAACATCCACACCCTGTTGGCACAAGCTTAGACTGTAACTTCTAAAATGCATTTGGTGCTTCTTGATCTGTGTGAGAACATAACATGGAAACCAATCTTGCCATAGGTCCCTCTCACTGCCCATCAGTGGAACGGGGGTCTGAGTGTTATCTGACTCTTTATTTAGGTTATATTCCACTGAAATCTTAAAATATCCTGACACTTCAGTGACTCCACCTTATGTATAAAACACTGAGGATTAATCACCAGTTCAGCTGAACTGAAGATCATCTTGTTACACCTTCAGTGTCATACACATTCTGTAATTATGATGCCTAATTAAGTTGAATTGCTTTAATTGCTTGATATGCTTTCCATTTCCAAGGACTTGCATATGTCAAGCTGAAAGCCCAAGGATTAATTTTCAAGAAAAGTATGCAGAAAATTAGTTCTTAAATGCATGTTTGGATCATTTAGTAAACTTCAGACAAATAAATTGTCTAAAAGCAGTGTGGCATGTTTGTAAGGCCTATCCATCTAATTGCACCTTTGCCAGGGGCCAAACTCACATGGTTTCCATACCTGCAAGGCTTAGCTCAGTGCCAGATCCAGAGGTTTTCGTTCTCCAGCCAGAGCAAGCACAGTGCTCTGAATGGGGCCCCAGCAGCACACAGCAGCATGTGCCTGTCAGCTCCCCAGCCCCAGTGCTGGTTTCCATCTGTGCTTAGTGTGTCACACGTTTTCTTTTGGTTGGCATTCCATCTGAGGCATTTATCACAAACCTCGTACGTGGCTGGGTTTTTGCACATCACTGCTCTGCTCAAGCTCCCCATTTTTCCAGTTGCACACTCCAGGGATGGGATCAGAGACCATCTTTAGTGTATGTCCTGTATAAGGTGATTCTAAATGAAGCAGATTCTTTAAAAATGTACTGTGCACTTGGAGATTTTGAGGCCTTTGGAAATTAGCAAAGGTTGTTTTGAGCGCATCAAGCTGCATCTGACCTACAGCTGCTGCTCTTTACCAAATGGTTGTTGCCTAATGGTGGTGGCTAAAAAGAAACCAAAACTCTTCTGAGGGGGTTCACACTGCTGTATTTATTCTGCTTTTTCCTCTGGCTGGGGCAATAGCAAGTTAATCATCAGAGTTAACAAAGAACCTTGCAGTGATTTGGGGAGTTCATATGTGAACCTTCAGACCTATTTGTCAGTGCAGACCTACAGTACAGCTCCTGCTATGAAAACGATGGTGTCTGAGGTGCATTCTGCTGTATTTAAAATGCTCTTGCATTCAACCAGTGTGTCTGGAATTAGACTGTATTCCTTGCCATTGCTGGAGCTGAGTGAGCACAGGCCGTGGCCTGTTGCCTTTGAATGGCTCGTACACGAGCACCAAACTTCTGATGGTGAAAAATAATTCACATAATAGAGTTCCAGGGAGGTAGCAGCAGATGCCTCAGAATTGGGTCTGTGAGTCTGACAAACGTGTCCCTAACGTGCTGGATGAAGCTCTGAATTATTACTGTCAGCTGATTAGAATGAGCAGATAACTGTCATAGCTCCCATAGTCCTTGGAATCCCTCACGCTGGGGGAGCTGCAGTGCTGAGCAAGGTTTCAGAAGCTGTGCAGTTTGCAGGCCAGCAGTCATCACCAGACCTGAGCTGCCAGTTGCTCAATAATGATCTGCTCCAGGTTTTTCTGTGCTTTCACTCTCTTTGTCTTACCCAGATACAATACCCAGATAGCATATTGTCTTTACTAATGCATTTTCTTAGTTATTCTGTGCTACAGTTGGTTGAGTTGCTGCGGGTTCCTGTGCTGCTGGTGCTGTTTGCAGCACCACTGTTGGGTAATGAGAAGGGCAGTCCCTGTTCTCTGCCCCTTGTCTGTGCCTGCACAGGTCAGGGGAACGAGAGGACACCGAATCAGTTGTGTTGACATGCATGTGGTATATTGCTACTCCTAAAACAAGATTTCTGCTGACTAACACCTAGAAGAACAACTTCTAGTATTACAAGTATCTCCTCTTAATTTTACCTGACCTTTTTTAATGCCTGATTTCTGTAGCACTGCAACGTAACAGCCTTTTGTCAAAACAGCTTGGGCATAAGACCAAATCTGAATGACTGAAAATCCTGATGCTACCATACGGGTTTTTCCCCTCAGGTTCCTTTGCAACAGCTTCCTGCCTGATCTGTAAATACAAAGTTGATTGTGAAGTTGTTCGAGGAGATATTTTCAATCAGGTAAAAAAATCTACTTTAACTCACTGCAGCTTTCTAATAAGTAATTCTCTCAAAAAACCCCAAACCAAACCCTGAAACACCACACTGGGATTGCTTACAAGATCTGCTTTTAAAAGCCTCCATATCTCAGCATGTATTTCATATAAGTGCCTCTCTGGATTTTAGCATTTCCTCTGCCATGTAAAAGTATACTCAAATACTGTACTGCAAAAATTAGGTAATGGTAAAAATCAGAACAAAACTTTAAGAGTCCATTTTTAATGGCTCCTCTGAGAAAAAGTAGAGGTTAAATGGTAAGGAGAAAGTTGGATTTATACCTGGCTTGTGTTTATCTGAATTTAGAGTCACACTGAG
Organism: Platysteira castanea; assembly: GCA_013397175.1. Classification (NCBI taxonomy): domain Eukaryota; kingdom Metazoa; phylum Chordata; class Aves; order Passeriformes; genus Platysteira; species Platysteira castanea. Next base: position 1,433,063 of record VYXC01000316.1, read on the forward strand.
AAAGTGTTCTTAGCCTTCTATAACCTTGGCTGCTCTTAGAGGATTTACCTGTATTAAAAATGTCTTTCAAACAGCAGCTGAGACATGGAGAAATTGCTAACCACAGAGCAGGCTCTGAGCAAGGATCAAATGGGATGTGGGTGTTGCTTTCTAGTGAACTATTCCATATTCCAAACTCCCCATATCTGGGTGTCAAGTGACCTGGGACCAAGGCAGGAGTTGGTTCTGCTCTGTCAGAGCCGATGAACCTTGGACTTGGGGAGACCCTCTCTGCCTTTGCCTTTCTTCCCCTTCTTTTGAAGGAACGGAGGTGATGATTCTGGGATCAAAAAGATCTTCTTTATGCAAATGAAAGGGGACTTTCTGCAGGCTCATTGGTTTTTTTGATAAATGCCTCAGAGTCTATCGTCGCAACTTTAGACACGAAACATGGAAGGGATGTAAATCCTTCAGGCATTACATTTGAAATGGAAATCAATGACAGCCTTTCAAGAGGAGATGTTTGAGTTAAAGCTTTAAGAAATGTGAATCTCATAAGCCTGAAGCCTTGTAACACTGAAATACTGAATGTGAAATCTGGTTTACTTTGCTATTAAGAACATTATTTTTGAGAACATCCTACAGATACTTTTTGCTCCTTTACCTCCAGAGCCAGCTGGCTGGAGTTAGATTTTCTCTTTCTAATATATAAAGATCTGAGGAAAAAGTTCAAGACTCATTCTAGCCATCTGCTCCTTTTTGGGGAATTCTTTAGTTGGTTTCCCTTGACTCTGGGGTTATTGGGTGCTCTCTTGCTCAGGTGCAGGGTGACAGTCTCTGCCACACCAGTTCCCAGCTCTTGTGCCAAACTGCTTCTTAGACATCTGTCCCACAAGGTTTTTCTTTGTTCAAAGACTTTTAATTTTTGTGAAAGATCCTTTGACACTAGAGGAAGGCCTTCTACTTAGGATGTTTTCTAAATTGGAGAGTATTGTCTTCTGTCCCACTGCAGGCATCCATAAAACTAATTCTTTGATTTAAACTTTCTACACTCTATGTTATTTTTTTCTGCAGCTGTTCTCTGTATAGGAGGGACTTGTTATGCATTTAAATGTCAGTTTTCAGATATTTTTCTATTGCAATAGGTAATATACGTATCTTTACACCTTTATAGCTCTAATTTGTAGCTTGTGATGGTTTCTGTATGATCGCAGCTACTTGGATTTAGTGTGAAGCATTATATTTTAACACTACAGCTGAGAAGACCTGAACTATTAGAAGGAAGATTTCTCAGTATTGTCTGTAGATCCATCACTCACCTTCTTGCTTTTCTTCTCTCTTAAAAAGTCTTAAGATAGGAAAGAGTTGAAAGAGGTCCCATAGATCAGAAAACTGCCTGGTTTCAGGAGAAAAGGGAATCTACTTCTCCACAAACATAACTCGTGTCCACTTTTGTTGGTGAAACAGGATTCTGCTCTGTTTCTGGAGGAATTAGAAAAGTTTCAAATGGAGACCAAGGAAAAGTTCTGGTCTCTGTTCTTGTTCTCTATGCTCTTAGCCAGCTGCCTGCCACAGTGCCCTGTAGCTTTGTGAGTCTAACACATGTAACCTTCTGGAGGAGAGGAGAACTCCAGGTAAAGCTCTGCAAAAGACTCTTGGATTAGGAAAGGGTTTGTATCAGATGCTCGACTGGAACCTGACAGTGAAATCTAAGTTTTTGCTCTGATTAAACTAAGAAAAATACATTCCTGTCAAATGGGAGGTGTGCTCAGCTGGTGCTGAGCATGACTGCTGAGCTTTGCCTGAGTGGTGTAGACCTGCCTGATGTTGTCCTGTTTTTTGCTAACCTTCTGATGTTTGCATATTTGGAGTCAGATATTCTCACACTTTCACATAAACAGTAGACAATGTTTACTTAACTGTCCCTTTTTGTTTACATTCTTATACTATGAGAGAATTTTTGATGAGCATCCTTTTTCTCCAGTGGGATTGAAGAGGAAGTGCCATGTCCTCCAATCCCTTGTGGAATTGAGAAACCTATAAGTATAAGAACAATAAATAAACTTCCTTCTTTTCCTCTTTCTGCTCAACCTGGCAAGAGTCTGTGTCTTTTCTTGTGTCCTATAGCGACAGCCTGGTTTCTCCCTCTTTATTCCTGCTGTAGCTTTATTTCCCTGTGCAGTCGCTGCAGGCAGTAAAAACTGGACTTGTCTGTACAGACAAAGAGATGAGGAAATACCACTGAAACTTCCCTGTCTCTGCCAAAATCAGTGCCTGTACATACGTCTGTGTGAGTGTGTCAGAGGCGCAGCCCTGCAGTGCAGTAACAGGGGGTGTTGTGTGCAGGTGGTGCCCCGCTGTCCCCGCTGCCCCCCCGAGGAGCCGCTGGCTATCATGAAGCCGGACATTGTGTTCTTCGGGGAGAACCTGCCCGAGCAGTTCCACCGTGCCATGAAGTACGACAAAAATGAAGTGGATCTCCTTATTGTCATTGGGTCTTCACTCAAAGTAAGACCAGTAGCATTGATCCCAAGTAAGTGACTGTCTCTGGTAATACTTTCTTTAAAAAATTTGAATCGAAAGTGGAATCCTCAGTTTAGAAACTCCAAGCGCTAAGAAACACCTTTGGCTCAATTCAGTGAGCACCACGTTTTCTAATATGAAAGCTGCTTGCCTATGTAAAGCTGAAATGCAAAATTGAGAAAGTAACAAATTCTAAGTGCTTTTTCTACACTCCAGGTAGATCTCAAGGTAATTAAATTATTATCTGAAAAACTGCTCTTACACCTGAATGACTTAGTTCTAAGATTCAGTTCATTTCTCTCCTTGCTTGTGATATGCTTTCAAAGTTACCTGAAGGCATTAGAACAGAAGCGTCTCAAAAGCAGTATAATCCTCATGTGCACTGAAGTACATAAAACAAATGCACAGAATCAACCTAATTAAGAGATTATGGTACTAATTTTAATCTTTTTAACACTTGACCAAACATTACTGTAGCCAATATTTCTGTGCATATGTTTCTCAGTGATTGAGGAATGCTTTTTACTGGAAAAAATCGGGGGAAAAAACCATCTAACCAGGCTACAGTAGGCACAGCATCTCAAACTGTTGTTGTTAAATTTGGGGCTGGCTTGGCTTTTTTCCTGATTGGGTTTGTTTTTGTCTTGTTGCAAGTGAAGGCATGAAGAGAAGCCTGAGCTTTCTCAGTAGGTCTCTGATGAAAGTAAAACCCAAGTGACTATCCTTGAATTCTCTTTTCCATATATAGGTTCCATCCCCCATGAAGTGCCTCAGATCTTAATTAATAGGGAACCTTTGCCTCATCTACACTTTGACGTGGAGCTTCTCGGAGACTGTGATGTTATTATTAATGAATTGTGTCAGAGGTTAGGTAGCGAATACACAAAACTTTGCTACAACTCGGTAAAACTTTCAGAAATCACAGAAAAGCCTCCACGGCCGCACAAGGAGCTTGAAGTGCTCTCGGCCGAGCTCCCACCAACCCCTCTGAACATTTCAGAAGGCTCCAGTTCACCAGAAAGGATGACCCCACCTAATACTGCAGTGGTGTCAGAACACCCACCTGAATGTAAGGTAGAAAACTGTGAGCCTGCCTCAGAAACTAAAGGGACCTGCTCAGAGGAGACGCTTCAGGACACAGAGCTGGCATCAGAGACCCCTGAAAATCCTGCTAGTGAGCTAATGAACTCTGAAACAATGAAGGAAAATGGATCTAACGATGGAGAAAATAAAGAAAAGAGTGAAATATTGAAGAAGTGCTGGGTAAACAGATCTGCAAAAGAACAGATTAGCAAAAGGCTGGATGGTAAGTGTTAATGCTTTTCAGTATTTTGCTTCCTTTTGGCTGATATGTTTATGCTAGAGTTACTTTAAAGTGATAAATAAGTTACTCTTGAGGCAATCAGTGGGTTTCAGTGGCTATTTTTGTTCAGACAAATGTCTACTTAACTCTCATTGAACCATTTATTTCTTTTGGAGAAGCCAGTAGGAAATATTTTTTGTATTTCATAATAGGTTTTAAAATCAGTGATCACATCCTCACCTAAAAGATCAAAGTTTAGGAGGCTGAAGGTAGGTATCAAAAATAAATCTCTTTGTAACATTTGCAAATGCATTTTCAGAAAAATTAGTTTGATCCTGAGGCGTTCAGAAGCTGCTCACAGTAGAGCATGATTTGGTATGGCAGTAGAGCTGGAAGACAAAGTCATGACCAGACTTAAAAATCTCACAGCTGGAGTGAGGCATGTTTTGAAGGAAACTTCAGACTTTCCAAGGAAGCCCTCCAAGTGTGCAGTCTTGTAACTGATGTAAGGAGTCAGGAATTAAACTGCCATTTTTCCATAGGAAAGGCTGGGTTTAGACTTGTCTGATACTCCATGCAGGGGGCTCCCATTCTGTCACAGGTGGAGGAAGTCTAGCTGGGAATACGTGTTCCCATGAAAAAGCTGCTGAACAATCAGCATAAATTCTCTTTGGTGTCAAAGGGAGGGGGAGGAGGAACACTGAGCGTTCCAGTGAAGCATTTCTTTTGTCCTTCATAATAAATACACATACATGAACATAAATGCATTTTCATGTCTTCTGATTTGTCAGTTAAGAGTCACTGCTGAAAACAGATACAGGCAGGCGTCTTCTAACCAGCAGTCTGCCAGATCTTACACGAATCACTTACTTCAGCCTGTCATTGACTGTTGAAATTCTGTTCCAGGTACTCAGTATCTGTTTTTGCCACCCAATCGCTATATCTTCCACGGTGCTGAGGTTTACTCGGATTCTGAAGACGATATCATATCTTCCAGCTCTTGTGGCAGCAGTAGTGAGAGCGGCTCGTGCCGCAGTCAGAGCTTAGATGTGGAGGACGAGAGTGAGATGGAGGAGTTTTACAATGGCATAGAGGATGAGGATGCTCCCGAGCGGGAAGAGGAGCCTGCACTCGGGGAGGATGGAGCCGAACAGGAGGAATTGGCAGCTGAGGAATCAGCTGATACAAATGAAGCTGCAGGGACTGAACATCCGAACAACGCGCTGTAAAGTGATCGCTGACTGGTTACAGGAACTTCCCACCAGCATTAGGAGCTTTGGCATGTCAGAATGAATGTTTACGTCTGAATTTAGAGCAACAAAACCATAAGGACGTAGTGTTTATAAATAACTAAAACAGATTTTCATGCTTAGTTTTTTACCTTTTTCAATAAAAATCTATTACTGCGCACTCAACACTAACTCATCTTTTTTTTAAGGTACTAGGATTATCTAAACAACTGTCACTATGTTCACTTTTAAGTTCACCTGTCTGATCAGGCATCCATGTATATAATACATATTTTTGCTTAATAAATTTCAGCTTATATTATTTTTAAACAGTTTTGAAAAAGCCATTGGAATGTTAAACTAATATAAAGGGAACAGCTAATTTAGACCAAAGAATGGTATTTTCACACCTCTTGCTTTGTAACACTTTGGTTTATTTAAAACCTTCTTCTGCTTCTGCTAAACCTTTCATTCACACCTAGTCTGTCATTAAACACTGGCATTTTCTAAGACCTACTGTGGCAGCTAATTTTTTTTGCTTTAACAGTTACTTTGTATGTTTGAGACATACGTAATTGCGAGCAGATAGTGAGATGGAAACAAGACAGCAGCACTTGAGGAATCCAATGGTTGTCAGACTGATCAAGAAGTGCTGTGAAAATGCTTGGGTTGCTGAGTGTATTACTTCCTGTGGACATGAAGCAATGTTGACATTGGCTCCTTAGCAAATAGAATCTGGCATTTTAAACAGCAAGGATCCCCCCAGTAGGAGTCTGTCACGCTGTATCCAGCGGTCACATCTAGAGCAGCTTGCTGTATAAATAGCATTTGAGGAATTGCCAAGGCTCCAGTGTGGAAGCGGAGTTCAGAAGAGTGTTCCTCCCAGCGTGTGAGAAGGCGCAGAAACGAAGCTCTTGCTTTGTGCTTGCTGATGCACCACCCCCAGGAGAGACTGACTGCAGCGGTGGGAGCCTCCGGTCACAATTGACAACCTGCTGGGCTGAGGGCCCGATTCAGCTGGGAAACCTTCTCCCACTGCCAGCTCCACCTTGGACACGAAAAGCAAAGCAGCTTCTCCCACTCTGCCGCCTCAAGTGCTAGGCTGCCTTAAAACTGGATGTTGCAAATGTTCAAGTGCAGATTGTTTCCAAGCCTTTAGAACTATTTTGTACAATTGCACAGTGCAGTAGTAAGTGAAACAGCATTTTTCTATAAACCACTTTTTCAACATTGGCCCAAATGAACTCTACGATGTAGATTATTCATATACTTTGCTTTAATATTTATTACATTTTGGAAGATGTATAGTAGCTGTTCTTTGAACATAATACAGCAGTTAATAAATATTTAAGAACAGCCTCCTGTATTCATCGGGAAATGTTGGCATGTTGTCTCATTGTCCAAATTTAATACAGCTCTTATTTGGCTACACTAAAGAATGCAATATGTTTAGTTTTCACTTGCATGTCACAATGTATTAGTTTGTGCTATAGGAGATATTTTAAATTGAAATACTTCGTTTTAAATTATTTTTACAGTGAGGATTGTTTTCTGCTCTTTTATATTGTATATAGTGTCTTTTATGTAATCTACTGGCATATGTTTTGTAGAAGACTGTTTAAAATGACTGGCTATCTTCCTGCAACTTTTGAAATACAAAACCAGTGTTTTATACTCGTACACTCTGTTCTAAAGTCTATTAAAATTGTCATTTGATTTCTGGTTTCTGTTAATTTCTAGCTATACCTTATAAACCTACCAACGATGCCCTATAAAGTCAAGGTATACCCTGGCTAATGGAAGGCATTACATAGGAAATGGCTTTTTCCCACCTGCCCCTGGGGAAAAAGCCGAGCCCGAATGAAGCTGCCCTGCAGTGTTCTGGGTTTATCCCGTGGCTCCCTGGGGACTGCAGCTGTGCTGAGCCCACCCCAGGCTGCACAGATCCCTTCCTTGGGCCCTCAAGGGCCAGGGCCCAGTTTAATTAGTTTCCTTACTAATGCAACACCTTACTGTGTGAATGATACCACTGTACTTCTGAACCACCATCTCTCAGAGAGCAAATAATTTGTAAAAAAAAAAAAAGAGAGAGATGATAAAACTCACAACCTTGAGACACAAAGAATTAAAAATAGACTCTAACACACACAGATCAATTACTTATTACTCTGAATGACTTGAACATATTTTTCCTCTTGAATAGAACAGCTGCACCCTTTTCTGCACCTATATGAAGAAGTTCTGCATTTTGTTCTTTCCTGTGTCTTTGATAGTATTATTTGAGCAGGGGAGGAACCCCAAACCATGAGATGTTCTTTTACTCCTCCATTTGGCATACTGCCCTTTACCCGTAGTGAGGATGTCTTTCAAGGTATTTAAAACAACGATGAGGCAAATGGTGGGCATGAGGAAACATTTGCTATCACAACTTTTTACTATTCCTAAGTACTCAGCACCTTGCATGGAGTTTGCCTGGAAGCATGGCACAGCGTGTCCAGGTCCAGCTGTAATTTGTATAATCTCAAAAAATGAGATCATTTCTTTTTCTCATAATCTGCATAACTACCCTATGAAAGCATCTTAGCCCTTAGTATTTATATTAAATAGATGCACTGAAAAAAAAGCAAAGTACAAGCATTGGTTTGCCATTTCCCATCCACCTTCCAGCCTATTTTGCTACATTAGACACAATAATGACCTTGCAAAAGTATTTAAACTGATGGGAAAGAAACACATATTTAAACATCTTGTCATAATTTCTTCTTAATGGCCAGGTATTTTCTATGGATCTGGCTTGAATCCAGTGCATTTTTAATTAGTGTTTTGATTATGGAAAATAGATGATGTTTTTAAATGCATGACAACAAAGGGACAGACAACATCCAATTAGGAGGGGTTATAAGAGCACAAACATCTAATGAAACCAGCATTCAGAAGCAAACTGAAAAAAGTGAGAAAAGAAAGACCCAGTGAGTACCTCAAGCTCATTAATCTATGCTCAAATACTGAACCAGAACAGTCAAATTTAAAAGCAGTTGCATTTATTTGCATGATACACTTATCTACAAAGTGACTGGAGAATAAAACCCAGTGCAAAATAATTTCAGGCTGAAACAACAGGTCATGTCTAGGTAACAATGAGTTCTAAGCTAGCTGCAAATCCTCAAGAAGTCATGGAGTTGTAACCTGAGTTACTCTTTGCTAGGCAGTTTCAAGATGCACAGACTGTTAGGACTCGGTAGGAAAAGAATGGTAATAATAATCCTAATAATGGTGCACCAAGGGAAAAGAGTTGCTAGTTACTCCTCCAGCATGAGGCCCAAGGCTCAGAAAAGCAGACTCACTGAAATAAAGCACCACACGCCGACAGTGCAGCTCCCTGCCGGGGGACCTCGGAAAGGAGCTGAGCAAATTCAGGTGGGACAGGACTCCCAGAGCTCCTGGAGGCCTATTTCCCTCTCCTTATGCCTTCCTGGAAGCAGCTGGGCTAGCTACAGGTGGAGAGGGTTTGTGCCAAAGCTGAAGCCAGCCCAGCAGTTCTCAGGTGCAGCACAGTCAGAGCAGTTCCAGGAGCTGAGCTGTAACCGTTCACAGCAACCCTGGAAACAACAGCCCAAGGAAACCCCAGCAAGGCACACCCAAAGCCTCTGCCCTGCCTTGGGGACAGTGGCAGCAGGTACACGACCGCAGGTCTTTAAAGGACTAAGTTTCTTAAGGGACACAATCCCGGTGCTCTCTGACCATGGGACTGTTATTTTTAATCTCACAGACCAAGAGAAACTCTGCTTCCCTGCAAACCCCACTCACACGTGCCCTGGAGTGCCAGCCCAGGCTCCCTCCGAGCAGCTCCTGCACCAGTAACACCCGTTGACACAGCCCCGGACAAAGCAAACACGTGCAAACTACAAATTAAGTTATTTTGAAAGCCACAAAGAAACACAGTTCAAGAGTCCTTAGAAACCAAACACAAACACATTTCAGTGGGATTTAGTTGTTTGGCCACGGGTTTTTTAATTCCGTACAATTATTACTCACCACCCCTTCCAATGGCAGGGCCCTGTTCCCAAGTACAAGCCCCGGCTGAGGGGGACCCTGCTTCCCACAGCAGGTGGGTGCCTTACAGGGAGCCCTGGATCCTACAGAAGCTTCCCACACTGGGCTCCACAACGACCACCCCAGTAGTGCTGAATGTTACGGAGAATCGGCCTTAGACCCCGTGGAGCACTACTACCCCCCTGTTCCAGACTTCGAGCATTCCCTGCTGGGCACTGACAGAAATCCCCAATTCCTGCGGGGCCTGACCTCTGCATAACACATCAGCCTGTGAGCCAGAGAACTCCTCCCTGCTGTTGTAGGGCTATTCCAGCCACTCCCTCATCTAAAGATACCGCTGATCTTCCTTATTTCGATTACCCTCCCTCTTTGCTTATTCCTAATGTAATCCTGGCACCTCGGTAGGATACCTTGCCAGTGGACAGCCTCGGACTCCTTGAGATGCTGCACCACAGAACACTCACGCACTGCTGCTAGCAGGTGCACCCACAGAGCTCTGTGCAGGATCAGGCCACAAATAATTAAATTGGTTTTACCTTCGAAATTTTTCAAAGACATGGCAGATACAATTTCCACTGGAAGCTGGTTTTTAGCTAGTCTGCCAGCTCTGTTCCTTCTCCCAGACAAGCTGCTATATTTGCTTGACAAAGGGAAGGAAACTTGACTTGCACTCTGCTCAAACTGAAGTCTTCGTGTAACATCAATCTTTTGTTTCCTCCTGTAATCAGGCACACGGAGGGAAGCGGTGAACACCTGCAGACATTGACTGCACAGTGTAGGATTCACGACCTGCTGGTAAGAGCAGCCTGGAGCACGGGTGAGACAGAGATCCCCACCACCCCTGTACACACCAACTATGCTGAAATTACTAACTTGGTAGTTCCTACGTGGAACAAGATTCCCAAACCTCATTTTCCTGATCTGAAACTGATGTGGCTTTGGTTGGAGAAAAATAATAATGCTGACTGCCATCCTAGCTAACGTAAGGGGGCTCTGATGATCCTCAGGGCACCTGCGACACCTCATTTTGTTGTTTTGTAAAGTCAGTGGTTATGTTCAAACCCAGGGGATATGCAGGAATTCAGCCTGTTTAGATCACAGGGCTGTAGACATGGTACTTCAGCACAGTTCTAGTGTGCCCATGTTATTGTCAGTTTGGTTTAGGTGCTTTCCCCGCCCCCAGCTGTCTGGTGGTTAGAAGACACATCTTTCTCCTACAGAAATAGGCAGGCAAAGGTTTGACATTACAAAGTTTTAGCATACTCACAGGAAGGAAGTCAGTGTAACAGGTAGTAGCACAGAGAAAAATTACGTGTATGGGCAGGAAGAGGCTCCTTGCCCCAAGAAAATAAAAAACCTGAGGACTCAGTCCCATGGTCAGGGAACTCAAGTGTATAGAAATGATGGCTGGTGGAGTTACTTTGTTGATTAACGGTGCACACAGAGCAGGCAAACAGTCAAGGGGATTTCCTGGGGCTCTAAGGTGCTGTATTAATCTGGTGATGGCAGGTCACAGAAGATGCTCTACACTTTTCAAGGTCTAGGTAGGGTTTTTGAAGTCATTGTCCCAGAAATGAGCAGCAGACTGAAGGATCAAAACAGTAGGTTAGTGATTAGTGCACCCAAACCCCACTCTGACCTGGCAATTTAGAAATATCCACTTGGTTAGCAATGGGACCCTGTCAGTTGTCAGGGGAAACAAACACTTCGTTTTTCCTCTTCTTTTTTCTCCCCTTCAAAAACTGAGTAAGGCAGTTCTCCACAGTATACACAAGTGCATAGTTCTGGTTGCACACAGAAGGCCAACACAGCCATTCTTGAGGTGTTAACTCTATACCAGTGCTGAAAATTGTATTATTAAATGAAAGCTTCTATCTGCATTTATCGTAACTGCAGAACCTTGTGTGCCTTCAAGGAGCTCTCTTTTATAGTGATTTACATTTGATTACATTAAGCTTCACTTATTACTGATAAATCAAGTTTATAGCAGCAAAGAGCAGTGCAATGAATTAAAACCCTCTTCAGAGTAGTTTATAAACATTCTTAAAGGGAATACCATGGCTTGGAGCTCTAACTACGATTAGTAACAACCTCATTTATAATAACTCCCACAAAGTGCCAAAGGAGACAAATCATTATGCTTAAGCAGGGTGCACTGCTCTAACAGTTCTACACTGTGTTCACAGTTTTGCCCTGGAAAATGAGGGACAAACATCTGCTGTACCTGTAGTTCAAGTAGCCTGGGTAGTTCTGCCATGCAAATTCAATCTTCATCCCTGTACTAATGTGACAGCTGCAATAAATCCAGTCCATGACTGCACTGCTCTGACAACAGCAAGTCTCCTTCAGCAGTCAGGATGGAGATGGATCCAAGTCTGACGTGCAACTGGCCTCCTCCAGTGATAATTCTGAATATTTATCAAATGCTAATCTAACTATCAAACAAAAATACTGTAAAAAAATTTAATTATTGTAAGATGCTTCCACTGAAGCCCAAACTACTGTCATTCCCCAGTGGTCTGCATTACCCTTTTAAAGGTGGTACCCAAGTTTTCCTGAATAACTGAAGGTTTGAGGAAAAAGAAGGCTCTAGGCTTTCTTCCTTAACATCACGGCTATTTCAGCTATGTGTAAAATGGCTTTTTTCCCCCCTTTCTCACGTGCTGCACAGCATCAAATATTGTATGCAAAATGATACTTGATCCAAGCAAGAGAAAGCAGTTCCTGCTGCCCACCTTTTCCAGGCTGAGGCAACTTAAGGGCATAACTTCAGTAGAGCTGCTTCCCAGGGCTGTTGTGACTGCCAAACGAACTAAGGGCAACACAAGCACTGCAGAAAGCACCGAACTGCTTGCCACAAGTAATGTCATGGCTATTCATTGTTCTAGTACTACATAAAAGTCCTTCACCTTGTTATGCAGACAATTGTTACAACTGGGCACTGCCTCCCTGCACAGAATGAACTGACACCTGTAAGATAATCAGGAGCATTTAGCACTGTAGGACCCAACATTTCCCGCAGAAGTGAATAAAACCAAGGCCAGAACTGCAGAGAGAATTCTCAGGTGAACACTGTCCTGAGGAAAGTGGCTTTAGCCGTGCTCTGCCAGTGGGTTCCTCAGGTGATGTTAAACCAACCATTCCAGACCCCCCACCCTCTTCCCAATGCTTACTCACGTCCACCCCTGTTCCAAAAGAGCAAGAAATGTGTCTGGCTCATGCTGGAGAAACTTTTGAACAAAATGAAGCACTTGTCACAGCAGTTTAGTCAGCAAGAACTGCGCTTCAAAAACGAAGGACATCTATGATGTCTAGTGCATCCTAAATTGGACACCAAAAATAGGCAATTCCAGCTTGGATTCTGCCTCTGAGCTCTCATCTACAGAGTAAGGCGCCTAGACATTCTTCAGGTTAATACTGACATTGACTAAACATCCAATACAGCAACAACCCCAGAATGTCTCACAGGGAAATGAAATACACACACGTACCACTGGATTTGGATGATATGCACTAAATTAAAGTGGACCTGCACAACTGCACATAAACCCCCTCTTATTCAGTGAATGCCAACCGTGTGCATCAAATGAAACAAGACTCCCACAGGAAAAAGCCCAGCACTTGGACATGCAATAATACACATTATTAGGAAGGGAGAAAGAGTTTTACATTAGCCCCTTCCTAATTTTTGAACATCTACCTTGGCAATCTTGGTGTTCCATAATTTAAAACGGTGGTTTAGTATTACCTGGTAAAATTACTGCATAATACCTTTTTTGCCCCCTTTTTTTCCCCTCCTTTTCCTTCTTCCATGTATAATAAGATTAAGCTACTTTAGTATTTGTTGGTTTCTTGTTTTTCCCAAGAGGGAGAATTTCCCAACCAGGTAACAAATACTGGAAAAGATGGAATATGGGCTGCATACAAAGAAATTACTAAGAGGTTACACTGCGTCAGAAAGCTGTAAAAACAGTGTTAAGGAAAAAGACTGATTTTAACTGTACTGACCTTTTATTGTATTATATCAATATGTACTGCCAGCACAGAAATTGGATGTTATATAATTTATTACAATGACTGCATTTCCCTGCTTTTTCTAGTTGTACTCTCCAATTGAATGCACTGGAAGTTGCTCTCCACTTGAACAACTCTGCATGCTGCAAGCATCCGTACACATCAACCAACAAAGGTTTTCATTCAAGTCTTTTATTATAGCTTGAATTTTTTCACTGCATTTAAAAATCTAAAAAAAATAAATATTTGTTTCACAGCTGCAAGTCACATATGCATTAACACCACAAATCCTGGAATTTAACCAGAGAAGGAAAAGTCAAATCCGAAAGTGTCCAGCTAAGCACAATCGTCTCAGGGCAATTATACTAAAAATAAAATCTTAAGAAAAGGGGAGAGGGTGTTAAAGGTTATTTCAAATGCATTTATCTGGAAAAAAGTGAAAATTCTATTAGAAACCATAAACTACGCTTTCAGCATTTAAAAATAAACGTTTAACCTCTTGACAGCAACAATTGGCTGGTGCATCTTTTAAGCTGTATTCTTGACACACGACTGCAGAGGTTTCAAATGACAAGTTAACCTCTTTTTTAATTGTGTCCACTTAATTACAGAATCAGTCCTTAAAAATAAAACAGTGTCTTAAGTCAGCTTCTCCATCCACGTATTAAAAATGCCATTGGATGTGGTTTTGTATCGGCACTAAGTGACTGCTTCATGGATTGTACATTGTGAAGATGAATGTCTCTGAAACAATTGCTTTCATTATTAAGGTTCTTAAAACAAACCAGAAAAATAGATATCTTCAGAAATCAGAGTAGTCACTTGTTTTGTTAAAAGCCATAAAATAAGCTCATATTCAATTACAAGCAATAGAAACCATACTGCTATTGGAACAGAACTATTTTATCACAAAAATTTATTATTTACAAAATGAAAAGGTACCAAGTGAATTTATCAGGGAAAAAGTTAAATGTTCTTACTAAGTGATTTGAAAAACTGAAGCAAGTCTCTCATGCACTCACACGCCAAATTGTTTGCATAAGGTGAAATGTTAATTCTTGTTAGTGAAACTTGACTCCCATTCACAATACTCTTGTTTTTATTTTAAGATGGCAAAATCCACATGGCTCTGTACAAGAAGGTATGTATCAAGACAGTTCCTCAGTTTTGGAAATGGTTTTTTGGCTCCCATGAATATCCAGACTACTGAACATTTTTTGCAAATAATCAGTTATATTATCAACTGCATCACTTAATCCACTGAATTTACCACCACAAGAAAGACACAAAAACTTAATGATCCCACGTTACACAGAACTTTCACTTCTCAAGTTATACTAAACTGAAACCTTCGTAGTGGTCTATAGCCTGGATCAACTTAGATTTTAGGGTTTCTTTATCTGTGTATTTTGGAAGATCAAGAAGATTAAAGCAAGTGTGAGCTACCGGCAGATAATCTTCTCCTCCTCCTGTTGGCTGGATGACCAGTTTAAGACACCTCATTCCAAGAATTGGAATTCGATCACTGCCTGTCAGAAACACTGTCAAGAAAAAACAAAGGCTTGTAACTGGTTGAAGACTAACACTGTCTGTGTCTCACATGCAGTTCTGATCACTGCTGGCCTTTGGTAATCATTCCAGCAATGCTCAGCTTTTCACACTGAAGTTCTCTGAGTGTGGTAAACAGGGAATAATGACTTAACCCCATCTCTGCCTTCCACTGTAACACAACAAGTGATATGTAAAGTATTTCATTTTTGCATATGAAACCAAACTGTCCTTAAAAATGCTATAAAGTTTTTCATGCAACAGAACTTCTAATTTAAAATCCACTGGCGGTGTCTTTACCGAGCATTTCCAAGTATCTTGCAAACACAGAGTTAGTTTCTTCAATAACTAATTTATCTGAATTAGAAACTAATCTGTGATCTATTCTAAGCAAAACCTCACTCACAGCCAGCTTTGATCGCTTTGTTATCTGTACATTTCCACTTATATCAGTACCTTGACATATTTACAGTCAGTTACAACGCCAAATTTCCATCTCTGTGCAGTGAAAAGACCTGGAAGATGTGAACTCTATGTCAAAGCACAGGAAAAAATACCCTAGTTACCAGATAAATGACACCAGCAGTTTAGGCTGTTGGTGTTTTGGAGGTTTGGGTTTTCTTTTTTTTTTAATGCTGCTCTGAGCTGCAGTGATCCATAACTACCCATCACCCACAATGACTCAGGACAACCACAAGAAAATCAGAGACAAGCCCATAATCAATTTCTTCTACTATTTTTTTTTTTCCCCAAATAGTTAAACACATCATTACAAATACTTACATCTGCCCTCTTACAGCAAGAGCCTGAAATCCCAATGTTCCTGTTCAGTTAGAAACTTCTGTGAAATAATTTCAAATACTTACACAAAAACTGTTTTTTCTTCTCCAAAGACAACTCATGAAAAACCTCCCAGAATATTTTAATTGTAGGATGGTCTGCCCAGTACTCTCCTTTGTATTCTGTATTCTAAAACAAGCAGGAAATGGGGTTATTGCTCGCTCCCAGAGCAGTAGGATAAGCTGACACTGAAGCAGAATGAATGCAGCCTGTGTAAAGGGACACAGCAAGTGACACACTACTGCTTTCCTCACTCCATTTTCTTCAGCTGTTCAGTCTGAATTCAGTATAGGGACAGAGGCCTGTACTGCAAAGCATTTTCAATCCCAACAGAGGTCAAGTCTCACTGAGCTCTGGCAATCAAGAATATTTACTTTTAATAACTGTGTGCAATGACTTCACTTTCCCATGTCTAACATGAGAGATTGTATACAGCCGCCTCTGGGTTCTGCAAATTTTTCTGCCTCTCTCTTCTAAGTCTGATTTCCTTCAGAAATTAGATGGAAAAAGTTAAAGCAGGGAGGTAAATAATATTTTAGGATCTTCATTCACTGACGTTTTAAGACACCAATAAATAACAGGAATCACATTAATTAAAACAGAGCTCAAGAGAACACCTAGTTGCTTTTGCACCCTGAAATTAAAACTATGTGAAAGCAATAGCTAACTACGGTTCTTACCTTCTCCAGCTCTTTCCAGTCATAATTTGTGTTCCCAATCACCATTGCCTGCAACTCACTGGGCTGGAAGAGCTGAAGAACTTTACCTCCACATACTTTGTGGAAGCCTTCATGGAATGCACTGTATAAGGAAGCCACAGATCTATTGAAGATGTAATCCACGTACGCATCTACAAAATCTTGCCTGTACAAAGAGAAAGAAAGGATTATGTTGAGGAAATAAAGAGCAAGCAGCACATGTCATCCTTCTGCCAATAAACCAGTGGCCATTTCTGTATAGGACAGAGCATAGAAAAGGAAGCAAAAAGGAGCCCAATATATTGTATTCTCTGCTTTATGTTACAACCACGGTGAAGATAAAATGGCACATGAATGTATTTCCCCCCCACACCCCTGAAGGCAGTCTCCAAAGTGCAACAGAAAAGCAGAAACATTTAACCTGATTTATTTCAGGCCCTACAAACATCTCCCTCATTTGTGTGCATTGCAGTGAACTGGACTGAACAGCAACAAGCTGAAGGGCCTGAACTCCAGGGAGTGTCCTGAAAGCCACTAAACAAACTCATTGTTCTATTTTTTTTAATTAAAAAGATTACCACATTTGCACTAAAAATGCAAATCAACTTCAAATGGACATTTGAGTCTTACAGAGTAAAAACACCAGTGCCAAGGAGCTGGGACTCAGAGAAACAGATGGCCTGTTATCTGTGCTATGGTACAAGGAGTTCTCGGATCTTGCTGGAAACATCTTCGGCAGCATTTAGGGGAGATCTAAAATTGCTGGATGTGATACAACATTTATGGTAATTTTTCTGAAATCAGTCCCAGTGAAAACTGTTTCGTTTCTGCACTGGCAGTGACTTCAGTTCTACATTACAGCTATGCTACCAACACACACTCTCTGTGGAAAGAGAGAATGCATTTCAACACCACCCCCAGTCTTTGAGTAACATCAGTCACTTAAAGAACCATATAAACACTTTTGGGTGATACATTTATTAAAGCTGTTGCACTGAAAACGCTGGCGGTGACCCAGGTGGTGAACCACACTCCTCCCCTTCAGCACTCAGTGAGCTCCATCTTATCCATGCTGTGCAATTACAGAGGGGCAGGTAACACTGACAGTGTGACACTAACAGTGCAAGGCTGCTCCAGAGAGAAGTCACAGTGGTAACTAAGTTATATTATACTCATGTTAATAATTATTAAAATTAATTGAAGCATCAGGGAATATTTAGATCTTGAGAAAGAAGAAATTTTTTTTCTTCATTGCTGCAAGACAATTGGGGTAACAATGCAGCAGGCATTCCATAGGCACCTTGAAACTTTTCCCATGATTCAACTCCAATTTTACAGTCATTTAGTGACAGAACATCAAACCTACAGCAGAGAACTGCAAAGCTATGGTGTTTTACACGTGCATTCAGTTCTCATGGAGTGTGCTGTTTCCATTCAATTCTCCCTTTACCCTGGGAGAAGTACAAGCACAGAGAATTCATAAAGATTAAAGAACAGACTGGAAAATGGTAGTACTCTGCAAAAAGGGAACAAAAGCACCACCAGGTATGTTCTGCCTATCCTCCAGGAGCAGAAGGGGAACAAAGGGAGGGAGAAGCTGCTTTTATAAATGCAAGTTCCAGAACCCTTAACCAAGGAAAAAACCTCACCCGTCACACACTCTTCTGACAGTAATACTGGATTAACTTATCTAACCTTATCTGCCCTACAAAGGGAAGACTTCACTGAAATAGTATTCAGGTATGAATGAACAGTTGTACTAATGGCACTTAGGTCAAAGTTCTCATCATTACTCACTGAACTTCAATGACATGTAGCTTCCTGCAGAGCCACAAACATTTTTAATCTTATAAAATGCTTTTGACTGGGGTTGGAGGGGATCTCTGAAGATCTAGTCCAACTGCCCTGCCATGGGCAGGGACATCCTCAACCAGCCCAGGTTGCTCCAAGCCCTGTCCAAGCTGGCCTTGAGCACTCCCAGGGATGGGGCAGCCACAGCTTGTCTGTGTCAATACAAGACAACAGCTGTTTTAACAACACACAGGAGAAGAGCTTGGGAAAAGAGCCAAAGTAGTTTTGCCTCCAACAGCAGTGTCAGAACTTGGCAAAGGGTATTTACAGCAGCCCAGTAACACTCCCATGGCAGACAGCAACACTGAACTACCCTGTAACCCACAGAACTCACCTATTCTGTTTGACTACAGGAATGTCAGCACCTTTAGGAACAAGCTCCTTAATTTCTGTTGTACCAAAATTTTCCACAGTGATCTATTTGAAACAAACAAAAACAGTATAAATCTTATTTATTGCATAGAGTACTTCTTCCCACTTAGTTAACAGCAACATGAATGGCAGACACAGGAGCTAAAACTCATGGGAATCAGCTGCTGCTGCTTTTGTTGAAACACTCCATCAGAGGCAATTAAAATAGATGGCATGAACTTGGCAAGACATACTTCAAACACTATATACAACTTACAGTAAAATTAAGACAAAATGCTTCTTCTATGTCATCCTCTGGATAGTCCAGTAGCTGTTGCATTCCCCTGCAAAGGAAGTTACAAAATATTTGCACCAGGGGAAAGAAAGATGAATCTATTTTCCTAAAGTGTTCTTTAGGCTTTGATAATTCAAGTTTTAGAAGTATCTTTCTACTGTTATTTCCTTTATTATCTTATTGACTTGGACCCTTGCTGGGAAATCCCAAGCAATCACTTCATTTGATTATCCCATGGGCTGAAGAGAGAACATTCCTATCTTAAGACTTCAGCTAAGGGATTCCCAAAGCAAAGGCAGTTAGGACTTAAAAACCATTGACTGGCTCTTCCACTACCATCTTTGATTTCTCCTTGGATCTGTGAAAACTTTGGCATCCACATCACTGAGGCAATCAAGCATCCTTTTCTGCTCATTTGAGCCTCCTACCAGCTAGTCCTATTAAAATTCCTAGTCAAAAGTAAACACTCAGCATGTATTTGTTCCTGAAATAAGTGAAAATATTTTCTTGATGGACTTAAATAATTCAGAACTGAAACTAAGTTTGCACTTGGGCTTATAAAATTAATGGCTAAAAGTCAAGAGGTTTGAATTGCAAGTACTTTTTCCCCCTAAAATTCTTGTAGGATCACAAAACATTAACACCAAGCAGTGAGAAGCAGATGTTTAACAACAATGTCAAATGTGTCAGATGAGATGATGACTGCAATTTACCCTGAGCTGTTTATCCACTTAGTGTGGAAAAGAAATGTTATGTTCTTAGAGGAAAATGTTGACCTCAAAATTAATTTCTAACAATACCCATTTTTCTTTCTTGCTTACCTGCCAACATCTGGCATCAATTCTTTTAAGTCATCCAGGGATGGTTTCTTATTCAATAGCTTTTTGTACAAAGCCAGAGGAAAATGAAGGTCTACAATAGTAAAATTATATATTGCTAGCCCACAGACAACACCAATCAAATGAAACAAGTCACTGTCTTCAAAGGTCTAAGAACAGAAAACAGACAAGATGGTTTAAAATAAAGAAGTTATTTTAATCTTGCAGAGTCCAGGAAGAAGTGTACAGTGCAGTATAATCAGAGTGAATTTAATTCATATTTTCTTTAAACATGTATGTATCTGTAAGTACCACGGAAGACAGGATCAAGTTTAACCAGCTGAGACTGAAATCCAAGAGAACAGAATCCTTTCCACTTAAAAAGGCTGAGCTGTGACATACTCTGTGTTACAGGGGACACATACTGCAGTAAGATTCTGGTTTTGTCAGTGATTTCCTACTGCACAATTCAGTGATCAAACATGTCAATTTTTAAAAAAATTATTTTGGGGAGGAAGAGGGAAGAGCTCAATATTGACCCCCTTGGAATTAACTACCAAGGCTTAAAACACACCTAGAAAATGTAAATATTCAGGTGTTTGGGATGCAGCCACCCCAGACAGAGTTCTCTGCAGGAGGACTGCAAGCACAGGGATCAAACCTTCCAAGAAAGTACAACTCCAGGAACCTCTATCACCCCCAAATGCAACTGAACACAGGAAGGCCTGCTCAACAGGCCACTCAAGAATTTGTCTCTGGCACCTTGACTGACTGATTCTGCCCTTGGAATCAGTTTCTTCTGGCTAGTACTTCTCCCTACAATACCTGGCTGAGCTGGGGACAACCAGTAAGGAGTAAACAAGGAATGGGGAAAGCAAAAGGGAAACAGCAAGGAATGGGTACAGTTTTGCTCTAACAATGACAAAAATAAACTTTTTTTGAGAATACTTGCTTCAGCTTCTACTCTTGAAATAAAATGACTACAAACTACTATGTTCATATATTATTAATACAAATACTGTAAGTTTAAATAAAACGACTGAATATAGATCACACCCTACCTTATCAGAGAACCAGATCAGCCTGGACTCCTCATAATACCTGAACATTCCATATTTGGGATCTAGCAACTCCCTCATGATGAGCAAAAAAAATTCTTTGCGAAGGCCTCCAGCATCAACAGCTTCCTCCCCTACAAATATAACCTGCAACACACACCTCAGTGAGCACTGAACTGCAAACAGATCGAAAAGCAAGAAACATTCTCAGTTACTGTGAGCTGGATGTACTCGTAATACCTTGAGTGGCTTCTTGTAGTCCACATTCTTTGTTTTCCTTAGGACCTCCACAGCATCCCCTACAATGTTGTCCCTCCGGACCATTAATATCAGGCATGGATTGACAGATTCAAATACTGGCAGGAAAAGAGAAGACAAGTTCTGCCTGTGGGCCTGATCGACAGCCATCTGGAGAAAAACAAAGTGAGAGTGTCGGTAGGCAGGAAAATTGCCTGTCAATATCAAGTGGCCATCAGTCTCATCTGCAAAAGTGCAGATGGGAATAGCTATTACAAGAGCTACTGAATTTGCCCAAGTTTTCTTTGTATTCCTTTTATCTCAGGAAGTATTTGATTTCAGGAGATATTTTTCCTTTACGCATTGCTCTCACCAGTGCTAAATGTTCAGGGAAGTATTAGAACCCAGGTTTTGATATTCCAGTCAAAATACCTTGGATAATAAAAGGAAGCAAAAAAACCCTGCATTTCATATAATGAAGAGTAAGTTGTTTAATATAAAGCTGGCATGAAAACAAACATACATTAAAAACTATTTCACAGCATGAAAAGCAATTTATTTAACTTGGATGATAATTTCTGTATTAAAATTGTTTGGAAAACAAAATGCTCTTGCAAATGCTCTGAGTATGGCAGAGAACTCCTGAGGGTTTGTGTGTTTTAATACTATTTAATATTGTTAATAGAAACATTTAATGTGAACATTTCCCTGAATCCATCAAATGTCAGTATCGACTGTGCATATACATTTTTAAAGGCATATTAAACTACATTTATTATTAATTACAAGAGCAAGGTTGTCTTTTCCTACAGGAGCCCATTACTTGAGCATGACTTACATCATCTGTTTATCTGCAGACTCAGATCAATGACCCAGGTAATACTGCAAGTCTGCTCAGATGGGAGGTGGGGGTGTTACTCGGTTGTGCGTGGTGCTTGGCTTTTTTGGTCTGTTTGTGTGTTGGGGTTGTGGGTTTGGGGTTTTTGCACCGGTATTATGGGTTGTGAACACATAAAGCCACCTCACTACCGAAAGGAAAAGTAGTTCCTTGAAAATGTGCAACTACAAAACAGTCTAATTTCAATGTGATCCCAAAGCCACTACTCTCTATCATGTACATACCCTGAGATTAAAACTAGATCCTTCATTTTTATGGGGGAGGGATTAGACAGAATTAAAAAACAAAAAACAAATGAACAAAAAAACCAAAAAGAACCCCCAAAACCAAACAACGCCAAAAAACCACAAACAAACAGAAAATCAAAACAAAACAAAACAAAAAACCAAAATAAAACAAACCACACAAAAAACCAAAAAAACCCAAACCAAAACAAAAAACCAAGCAGCCAAACCAAAAAACCAACAGGAACCCCCAAGATCCCCCAACTCAGGGGAAACCCAATAAATTCATAACATTAACAAGTGAGACTCCTACCTGCATCTGTATGATTGCATCTGTTTGCAAGAGAGTTGTCTTTGCCTGGGCATCAAATACAAATGGGTATGTGCAAATTATAACAGGAATATCTGTTAACTGGAATGAAAAGAACCATGTCACAGCTCAGCTTATTCAAAAGCCACAATCATGGTTAAAAAAGACTTTGCAATAGCACTCATTTAATATATGTATTTTAATGGAAAGAGAACTCAATCTCGAGTTGTTATCAATGCAGAACCAAAGCATCTTAGGAACATTACGTAGATTTTTCATTGTTTAGTACTTCAGCCAAAAACAAACAAACAAAAATCCAACAAAACTCAATCAAGCCAAACCAAACCAAGCCAGACACAAACGACACTCTCACTTTACACGTTTTAATTTCAGAACTGTTATTGCAGCCAGTGGGTATAAAAGCAGCCCTTTTTTCCAACTGCTGCTCCGAATTTGCAATATAGACAATTACACATTTTTGCACCACAAAGATTTTTTTTGAGGTTACAGCCACGGCTAATTTAAAGCTTTACTCCCAATAGAACACAGCAGACAATCCTTGACATTCACATTTCTGATTTCCTTACATTCTTCTAAAGAAACCAGATTGCAACCAATCTTACCTCAGTTAATCCATGGTTGACATCCTATGACAGCATTTGCACAAAGGTAGCAACAATTAAGATGAAAAAGCAGCATTAGTGTCTGCATTAATTACTCATCTCTGATGTAGAATTTAAAAACTCTTTATTTACTGCTTCCCCCCAAGAGAAGGTTTACTGAGAAATAAACATTAACCATAACCATTCTAATTCATCTCTTAAATACAAGCTTGTCTTTCAACACCCTGTTTATTAGTCTTTAAAAACAGGGCTGTTAAAGTATCATGTTTGCTTGGATGCAAAAACACACTTTAAATGTTTATTTCCACACATTCATTAATGACATCTGCTGGTACTGTTGCAAAAAAAAAAAATCTGGGTGGCTAGAGAAAACTTTAATTAACTTCCTCAATATTCTTTCAAAGCTAAAGTCAAGGAACTGTGGCAAAAACCTATCCAACTCACTAATTCTCTGCACAGTCATTAATTTACTCCCACTTATCACTCTTCTGTTTACAGATTAGGAATTAATTACCTCAGTTGTGGCTGCTAAACTCAAAGTAGAAAATTCCATCAGTTATCTGCCCCTGTAACTCCCTCCTTTGCTTCCTGACTGATTACCCAACACAGCTGCAGCTTTCACATTGACTGGACCTGTCTTATACAGCAATTCAGATTATTCTGGATCTTTTCCTATTGTGGATTATCACATTCCCAACTTTTTTGACATGGCAAGTCTCCAGTGACAGCATTCTAAAGCACTTTTTAACTGACAGATTGAAATATTGAGCAGTGTCAGTCCAAAGAATGACACCCTAGGAGAAACACACCTGGCTCAACAATTCTTCCTTAGCCAGTACCTGACACGAGTCTGCTCAGCACTGGTCATCTGTGAAGGTGTTTTTATGAAAAAAAGTGCCCACATTTAGAGAATCTATGGATTTCCTTAAGGGGATAAAACAAACACAAAACATGGGAGGAAAACACCCACAAAAACCCAAATAAAAATCAACACAACTTACCATTCCCAATACTTGCTGCTGGAACCAGTTGGCATAGTCATTTCTGATATCTATCAAATCTTGAATCTCATGAATGTAAAATCTGTCATACTGTATAACTTGTCCTCTTTCATTTACCTAAGGAAGTGCAATTTATTTTTTTATTAGCTTTCAAAGGGATATTTTCCATGTTTTTCAAGCATTTGACACGTCAGCCACAGATACTCAGCTACTAAAAAAATTCTAGAAAAACAACAGTGCCTACAAGAAAGCAAAAAACAATGTTAAAGGCATGGATACATGGATTATTCAAAATCCCATCAAAGATTCAAGGAAAATACAATTAACTGGGCATACAGTATTGCATAACAGGGCTGCCACTATGAAACATCATATGATCTCACAGGAACAGCTGTTCCTGTATTTGCACAGGAACAAGAGCTGTGATTCAATAACTCTAGTCTTAATTATAGTATGAACACTATTACCTGTGAGCAGAGGAACAGTTTCCATTTAAAAACACTAAGCTTAAAAGAAAGAGACATGGAAAAATAACTTTATACAGAGGCTTGTCTCTACAGTATCAATTTAGTGCAGCAGCATCCCCATTTTCCCAATGCACACGTCTTTTCCCAAGGACTAAGCACTGCTGACTGTCAAAGCAGCAAGACAGTTACAGAGATCCTGCCTTTATAACCTTTATCATCTAAGCCTCCTTTTCACAAATATCTCCCACATCCCCCTCCAAACCACCAGATACTCAATCTGCAAATATCCCAGATCTGTCACCGCATTTCTCCCTCTCACTTTAATCCATACCCTCACAGATGCAAATGACTGGGTCACTCTGTGTTCCCAAAAAATAGTCAATTCCATCATCACGGCAAGTTGGAGTCCCAAATCCCAGTGATTCATAGGTCCAGATGGAACAGCTACAGATATTTCTGTAGATGCAATTCTGCTCTTTAAAACTCATCAGTAACTTAGCTTCTACCAAGTACCCAGCACAGAGATGCTGACAAAGCCGAGCACCCAAGGAACTGATTAGAAATGATACAAACGTACTCTGTGCAGTATTTCCAGAACTCTGAAAGCTGTGTGCAGGAAATTGGTAAGTATTCTCCTGTCAGAAGGTGGAAGGCCCATCTTGCACAACTTCAGAAGGTGCACTACGACATCCTTGTAGAGTTCCACTATCTTGAGGAACAAGGGAGGTTCAAGTAGAGACCACCAATTTTCTGTCAACACATGGTGAACACGTAAGTTTAGTACTTGCCACTGCAGCACTGTTATGTTATCCTTTTAACTAAGAAACGTGTTTGGCTAGAAAGCACAATCATAGGTTACTAAAGACTCTGAAAAAAAGTTGTAACACAACAAATGCTCTATTGTTATATATCAAATCTTCAAGTCTCCTGAAGTCTGTTCACCTAGACTAAATGACAGTATCACAGAGTAACATTCAACAAAAACAGATGGTTCAAAACCTAAAATCTTAAGCAAACAGTTGTGGGAGCAATAGAAAACAATGGAAAAAGATCTGGATTTAAAAAACCTATCAGTCTGCTTTTCTTTACAGCAGACAAGCTCTTTACTCTCACCAAAACTACTGAAAAAACACAAGAGACAGGTTACAAGGCAAAACATAACTGAGGAAGATAAAAGTACTCTCCCTAAAAGAAACCAATTAAAAGCAAAATATACTGAAAACAACTCTTTAAGCTGAATTCCAGGTGACAGGAGTCACCGTAAGATATAAGGAAGAAGAATTAAAAAACCAGATCTATTCTCAGCTGCATATTTGGAGACCACATCTCGGCACCAGTGACAAAAGATCAACTGCCTCAGAAGCTCAGAATAGGTGCTGTAGTCACAACCAAGACAATTTAACATCTGCTCTGCAACACTTCTGTAAATTGCTTAGAGCTTGTTAGCTGTCTGACCACATAATTTTCACTTTAAAGTGCAAAGACAGATATCAATTACACTGAACTACACGGTTTAATTCCTCCCAAATGGAATCAGTCCAAGAACTACAATACCAGATGAACTCACAGGGATGGCCTGTTAACTCACCCTGAAGTAACAGAATAAGTGTTTTCTTACACCAAGCAATGTTAAGCCTTAACTTTCTCACTGGGGAATTGTACAGAACTGTAAATACACAGCAGGTGCTGCCGAGACCAGGTCTTCACTGATGGAATGTCTGTACATGTTCAGCTGGAGATCCTTACTTTTAACAGGAAAAATCCAGTTTCTTACCAAGAACCTTCAGAGGAGCTTTTTCTAGGTTCAGAATAGCTGCTCCAAAAGGAATAGCTAACGTTGTGAAATTGTTCTCATCACTCATCAGTGGGCACTCTGGGAGAGTGAGATACAGCCTCAAAGCTTCAACATCTGGTAAGGAGCTGGTCAATTTGGGAATAAGGTTCTTTTCCAAACTAGCTGCCACCTACAGCACATCAGAAAATTCTGTTTATTGTAATGCAATTGAGATTTTAAACAAATGCC
Organism: Platysteira castanea; assembly: GCA_013397175.1. Taxonomy (NCBI): domain Eukaryota; kingdom Metazoa; phylum Chordata; class Aves; order Passeriformes; genus Platysteira; species Platysteira castanea. The sequence goes on from VYXC01000316.1 coordinate 1,459,406, forward strand.
TACGTATATGAAAACTAATCTAGAAAACTATAATTAAGAGCTTCAGTGAAGACTATTACACATCTAGAAAATGACAGTAAATATTAAAATAGAATATACTGATGTGTTACCTAATTGTCACAACAAAATATGGTTTCATACATTTGCAGTCCATATATTATTGAGTAAAGAAATCTCTTTATAGGGTTGGACCAAGCATAACAGCGGTATTTCTGGAGAGCTGTAACACAGGAAGATAATCCCAAACTTAAGGAAAATACACAGCACAAACCTGTTGTGATATGTGAGTATGCTCAGGCTGTATGAGTTTGTGAAAGAGTAGTCTAGCAGCATTCATATCAACCCCTGAGAATCTAGTGCTGGTTTTGTAATGATCATCATTGCTGCAAGAAGAAAAAAAAAAACCAGAAAGACTGAATCCTGTATTCTCAGCAACTCAAGCTTTTTCCCCTGTGAATTTCAGACCTATTGACCACGGATTTAAAGTATATCAGACTTTCATTTTTTATATGGCCTTAGAAAGAACTGGAAAAAATCTTCTCTAACTGCAAGAAAATCATGCAAAAAGGCTAGGATATAAAACAGCCCAGGCACCCAATTCCCCTTGAGTTATAAACAACCTGTGGCTGACAAATGTAATGAGCTTTGCTGGCTTATGTGGCAGCAGCCAAGACAGGCAGGAGCCATTCTGCACGGGGGCAGCTGACAAAACACAGGGCAGGAAAGGAGCAGGAGTTTAAACTGAGGGCATCACAGCACCAGTGAGACAAGGAAACCCTGGGAAGGTGTCCCAGCTGACACAAGGGACACCAGGATGGCAGCCACCATTAATGCTGTCCACAAGACCACTTGTTAAAAACCTGCCCACTTACCTCAATGCCAAGAAGCTCCCATTCAGGCACCCGGCTGAGGAGAACGTTCCATCAATTTCACTGAAATTGTTCACATCAAATGTTATATATGGTTTTCCTTTTGCAAATTAGCATTTGCAATAAAAAAGCCTGTATTTAATCACTAACAAATTACACTGTACAAAGGATGGGACTCTGACTCAAATGTGACTAAACAATACTAGATAAAACCTCCATTCAAGACTCAACGCTTAAAACAGCTCTAATCACAGCCAGTCTTGAATTTAATTGCTTTGCATCTTCTTTTATTAAAATAGAAGCAATAATCTTTGAGTTGTTCTCATATTCCTTTACATGCATTGCTATTTTTCAATGTGCAATTAGCTACTTAATTTAATCTTGTATAGTCATCTAAACTGAAGCAGAGATGACACAGTCTCAAGGATCTAAACTACCCAACAAGCATGACAATGAAAGCACAGCAAGAGCTCTGCACGTCACAAAATCAGTAATTAAAAATAGCTCTGTTATGTATGCCCAAAGCCCCATTAATGCTCAATTCAGAAGCAGAACTACCAGAGACAACTTCTTTCCCTTGCATCACTTACTTAGCTATCTCTACAGGAAGTCTTCCCGATGGGAAACTCAGCAATCTTTGAATAAACGTTTCATTCACAGTCCAAATCTGCTTCAAAAGGTCAGGATACCTAAAGTCATCTGGTGGCACCATGTTCTAAAATATTTTGAAGAAAGCATAAAGAATCAGGCACACAGAATTGATCTCCAGAACAATCAGCCCTCTGGGTGAGCTGTCTTAGCTGAGAGTTTGCCTACCCAGCCTATTGCTGTGAATACTCTGTGTTCTAGCAGTTCTGCATTCACTGTGAAAGCAGAGCACACACTAAAACCATCTCCATTAAGTGTTAATTCACACACCTTGCTTATGGCCAACTCCTTAAACATTACTTGTCTCTACGATGAGCACTAACCAAGCTTTAGATGTGAGCAGCAAGCACCTCCTCTCCAGCCACGAGGAGCCACCTAGCTCACGGCCAAGCTGTGAGCACACAGAAAAGGAGCCATTCAATTTTTTAGACAGATGTTCTTCCACCCCACTTCCATCAGGCTCCTCTGAGAATGAATCACGCTCCGTGAACATGCCCTGCATCATCAGGAGCTGCATTTGGAAGTGCTGCTCATACAAAATGAATTCCACTAAGAGCTGGAATAGTAAAGAGGAGGAGAAGCAAGATCATTGTTTTGAGTAGGAGCATTGGTTCAAAAAGAGATGGCAAATAGCACCAAAAATAAGATTAAATCAGCAAGAGAAAACATTCCTCCTGAGGGTGCCATCTGACAACACTGAGCTGACTCAGTATGACAGTGACTATCTGCTGCCAAAAATCAGCACTTCTGATCCCATCTGACAGCATCAGGACGAGGAACACTTTTGCCATTTCCTTTGTGTCCAGCCTAAGAAAACAACTCAGGGAACTGAGCTGCCCAAAAACCGACTTGAGAAAACAGATTTTGGCTGGGCCCCCTTAACTGGCAGGGACACACAACCCCCAGGGGTACAGTAAACAGAAAAGTTTGGAAGAATTCAATACAAATTACCAAACTAAAGAGTACCAAACTAAAAAAAGGGATATTTTTGCAGCATCAAAGTTCATCTATTGCTAATACTTTCTGTACAGAACAAGCCACAATAACTGCATTCATACAGTCTCCAGTTCACCTCAATTAGTCAGTCAGAAACTACTACAGTAATTATGAAAATTGCACATAAGAAAGTTTTTAAGGAAGTTTTAATAGACAAGTTTTGAGCCTATATTATAAGCAATTTCCCAGTTTACACCTGCTAAGCAAGTTTCTCTCAAATACAGCAATGGTTAAAACTCTATCAGAATTCAGAAAAAGAACTCAACAAAACAATCCTAGAAAAACTGCTGAGTCTGTACAACCAGAACAGGCTCTGAGCACAGAGCACTGCTGTAAGTCTGACCTGTACAGTTTTTCCTGACAAACATGTTTCCCCACTAAAAACCATTTTTCCCTTGTGTCCAAATTAGTTTTCACCCTATATACTGAACTCTTGATACTTCATTAATCCCCATGGTCTAATATCTGCTGAGCTGTACTGGAAACAGTCCCATGAATCTTCATCTCGTTTTTATCTCCCAACTCATCCGCCAATAGCATTTTCTGTCCACCACACTTCCACATTGCCATTTTTAGTGTAAACTCCTAGATTGCTTTACGTAGAATTTAAACAGATCAATTCTTGTTATTTTAAAACTTAAGCTTTAAGACTAGTATAAAACTGTGACATAACAAACTATGGCACCACCTGTAAGTTTTAGCAAGAAGCTCCATTAGTTTCCTTATCACTGTGGTGTGTTCAAATGGCTACAGAGCAGAAGAGACACCAAAGCTGCTGCTGTCAGGAGCTATGAGGAGGATTGGGCAAGGAGTGAAGAGCTCAAATATTCAATCAATTCTTCCCTTAATGACATGAAAATAAGTGCATTCATCCATCAAGAAAAAAAGCTTGTGCCAAAAAGTCTCAAGAGCTCCCTGACAGCTAACACTGACTAACTGGATCCAAGTCCTCCAACTGCTACCAGGACTTAGTGCCTTTTGTTTCCACACTGCTCCAACAAACTTTACAACACAGTCACATGCACCTTCAACATCAAAATCCTTTAAAATGCATCACACCCCCTAAAATCTAACTTTGACAAGCTTTGGAACCAAATTACATTTAATTTGTTACCTGTGGATAAAAGTAGTGTGCAAAACTTTGGTCCCCACCAGAGAAAATTCTCTTTACACAGTAGCACTCCTCATTGCCTGTAAGAGGAATAAAAAACAGGCCACTGTGAAAATGTGAAATTGAAAAATGACTAAGATGCTGCAATCAATAGTCAGTTACAAAAAGGTTCCTTTGTTGCAGAACCTCGATACAATAGTTAAGATCAACTTTCCTGAGCGCTACCAGAAGCCCTAACCCAGCAGCACAGGCACACAATTCCTAGAGCAGGAACACAGAGCACAGTGGAATCTAACTGTTTGGAAAAAACGATTATGGCCCATATTTAGTTTAAATCTCAAGAATTCTAAGCTACTATAACGAAACAGGTAACCAAGAAGTAAATACACCAGATGTTGCTTACCTGTGCTCATCAGGCACTGAGCACTATAGGGAATCCAGTTTCCTTTCACTGTGAAGGGACTTTTCCTGTTACTGGTGGTCCCAGTACCTAACTGCCCATTACCTCCGAGTCCAAAAGAATAAATTCTTCCAGAAGAAGGGACGAATGCAGTCGTGTGCTGCCTAGGGCAAACAGAATTCAGTAACACAAACCTAAGCATTGGAACATGCTTTGTGCAGGCCTGTCCAGGACCCGTGGTAAACAGGGTGGTAAAGGTCCAGCCACAGCCAGCGCTCCACTGCTCTACTGGCACTGCACTGCCACTGGCAATATCCCATTTATACTCCAACATTTTTATGGAAAAGTTCCCAGAACGGAGCTGCCAGTGCTTAGCCCCTGTCTGACCTCTAAAGCATATCAGAAATGAATGTCTAGACACTGCCTGCATCTGCTTTCCCTTCCCATCCTGCTCAACTCTACATGGGCCCTCTCCTTTCACAGGCCTGTGAAGAACCAGTTGGGAATTTGTGTAAACTATTTTGTACTTTCCCAAACACACTTGTTCTTCAATAGGAAATGAAATGACAGCAACAAACACTTTCACACTTCACACTATTGTTCACACTGCCAGTTTAGAAAATCAGAGCCTCTCAAATTCACAAATTCCTTTAGTTCTTCTATCAATGCTTTTAAAATCCCAAAAACAGCTCGAAGTATCTTTTGTTAGGGGTCATCTTGTCTTCCCTGACCACAAAGGGTAAGAACCCCCCCCCCCCACTTCATACTGCAATAGATATGAAGTTTTATACAAAACAAATTATCTGTAAGATTCACAGTGTTAGCACGGAATAGACCTTACCTGCCACAGGTGATCTGAGTGACAACACTTCCCATAAGCTCAAAAACTTTCCTTGGATTTATCTCATGGCTGGTAGAGTTATGACCCAGCTGACCATAGCCTCCAGCTCCAAATGTAAAAACCCCACCTTCCTAAGAAGAGAATTTTAAAAATTAAGATGATCATGTGTCTCAGAACAAGAAACTTCACAGAAATAGGGTTTTAATATATCTTTTCTGATGATCTTGGCATTGCAGGGAAAGGATAGAAAATATACATGACACAACAGGGACACAGAAGAGTCACAAGTTAATTCGAGTTATGAAAATGTGGCACAGCTATGAAATATTACCTTGTGTTAAATCACACTCATTTAATTTCCTTATTAGCATTCAACAGTCCTGCCTTTTACTTGTGTCATTATAGATACTAATCCTCATTTTTTTCTCTTCTCCAGTTTTCTTGATGAACTTCACCAGTATACAAACTCACACTATTAAAAAGTATACTTCAGCTTTGAAACTCTGAATACAAATTTTTAGTGATTAGCAAACAGGAAGCTGCCCTGCTCAGCAGATGATACACAGTATGACAGAAACAGCCTCATTATTTGAAAGTGTGAGACACCAGAAAATTTCAACATTGCTGTAAGACAAGTAATTTTTGAAGTGTTTTTGATTAATCAAGAAATTAACCAAAACCTTCACTGTTTAAACCAGAAACATTTTCAGAAATTATACACTTTACCTCTACAACAACTTTGAAACTTGCCATTTTCAGATGCTTTGAAAATGAAAATCTGCTTCTCTCAACTTTGCTCTGAATCAGCCCGGCCCTCAGCTGGAAATCATCACTAAAATTGCAGCATGCACTGAGAAAACCCAATAGTCTCAGTCACTGAGTCAGGATAGCAAACAGTGGAGTGTTTTTCTGAGCTTCAGAAGGACTTGGGGAATGCTCACACATATACAGAGTCCTGCCTGCCAGAGGTGCATCAGCCCCTGGCTCTGCAAGGGACAGTGCAGCCACACACATGGGTGACAATCTGTACAAACATTCACAGAACATTCAGCCTCTCAACCGAGCCCATCATCTTTAAAGCAACTTTGAAGTTAACTTCTATGCATGAAAAAGGAAGTTAAGTATTTAGAATGCACGACTTCTTGTATTTGGTAAATTTTTTCAAATATTTAACCATTCTTCCAATCTTTCCTCAACTTAATCCCACAAATTTAGAAGAAATTTTATCCAGAATATAGTTTATTATTTCCTGTTCAGGTAGCACCTTCTCCTGGAAACATTGAAAAAAATGGAGAATAAGCATAAGCATATCTAAACATAAACATATCTTTAAGTTCTGTACCTTGGTAAGGGCAGCAGTATGATCTTCTCCACAGCATATATGAACAACCTTCTGACTTCTCAGGGACTTCAGCAGCGTAGGAACATACCTGTCTGAAAGGTTTAATAAAGAAAGGTCACCTATCTTGACAATAAAGATCAAAACCCAAATAGTTTTGCTCCTTTATTCTAATTTGGTTCTAGTCAAGCCAGCACTTTAAATTGTTACCAATGCAATCGCTGTGACTGAGCTTATGGATCTTGGAATGGAAGTGTTACTGGAGAATAAACAGGGACTACTGCACTGAAAAACTCTGTAGCCCATGGTGTCATTTTCACTAGCCCAGGATCATATGTCAGTACAGAGATCACTAAATATGGAACAGTACATTAAACCTGGCATTGGCCATGAGAAAAGAAAAATTAAAAAATCGTTGTTTTGAGTTGTTTATGTGCTTCATGTTTTCAGAATGTTCCTCTAACTTGGTACCAGTTGGTCTTCTTTGTTTATGCACAGAGTTTAATATTACTAATTGCATAACAGAATGGAGCACTGAACAAACAGGAAGCAAAACTAACTTCCCTCCATCACTAGAACATGTCAACTTTGTCAACTTTGAACAAAAGCAATTTTTTAAAATGTTAGTGCTAATGTCTTAAAACCTGTCAGGCATGCTAACATGTCTGCAAGAAACCCTATGAAGACATTAAAAAGGGATTTTACTGAGAAGTGATGCTACATAAAAACCTGGGGTTACACACATTACAAAGAATATGTAGAAGCAACTGAAGTCTTCCACGACTTCTGAAAAATAATTGTAACTTTCTTATTACATGAATGTGACAATTTTTAAGGCATTTAAGGATGTGCATTTTATTTACAACACTTTTTTCCTATTTTAAATGGTTGAGAACAAAGAAACAGTAAGAAAATCTGAACTCATGAAACCACCTACAGATTATTCACTACTAAACTGTGTATTACAGGACCTGATAGCAAACACTGCCATCCTGGAGCCCTGTGAGCAGATACTGTGCATCCAACACAATACAACCAACAAAGAAACAATTTTTTGTCTAACCTAACCACTTGTTAAAAATCATTGAGTGTCATCCCCCCAGCAGAGGAAATTTTGGAAATGTTAGCCAAAAATTGTGAATGATTATCAAAAGTGGCCTGAGAAAGAAATAGAAAAGTAACTGGCAGTAAAAAATGAAGATGGCTTAAATGTGACTACTAAGGACAACCAATTCGTTTTGATAGATTACTACTTTTGCCAAGCAATTTCAGCCACATAAAATTCAGTTCAAACTGTAACTACTGCACAGTATTTTAATTCAATCCCATTAAGTCACAGGAAGATGTAGAAAAGGGAAAGAAAACAAGCAGACAAGAATCTCAACATAACACTGTTAGAATTCTCACTACAAAACAGCTGAGGAAAACCCCTCTGTGTCTTCTTCACACAATCTCACGTGGCACTGGCACACTCCAACAATACTGAACAAGGTTTGTTCTGTCTGCTCCTTTCCTAGGAATACTGCTCTCTCTGGATTCACAACCCAAACCCTTCAGCACGAAACTCTCCTGAAGCAATGCTTACTTACCATTATCATCATTAAGACCCAGCTGCCCAAATTTGTTGCGTCCCCATCCAAAGATGGCTCCAGAAAGAGTCAGGACAAAACTATGAGCTCCTCCTGCTGCAATCTGTGCAAAAGGGATTCCCAGCAGAGATTTAATAATTTGCGGTGAGGTTTGTTTTTTGTACTCATAACCTAAGCCCAGCTGGCCGTATTTGTTTTGTCCCCAGGAAAACACTTCACTTCCTGTTTGAAGGAAAAAAAGAAAACAACCAAGAAATAAAATTAACATAGTTTAATAACATAGTGTTTATCCACTGTAAGAAAACCTAGAAGTTAGGCCGTTACTCTTCAAATATTTTTGAGTTTGAAAATGCATACAAATTGCTGACTTCTGAAGCTAAGCATTCTTAGGTAATCTGCAGGCATTCAACTCAAACATTTAATCAGACTGGAAGTATTTATATTGCATTCAAACCCCCCTAAAACTGCTCTTAACATTCCTGTTTCAACAGTACCAGATCAACTGAGTTTGCTTATTACAGAAGAGGACACTGCTCCATGTTCCACCACTGCACAGATGTTTCTGCAGGGATCTGCCAAAGTTGCACCTGGACATGCAAAATTTTCCTATTTTCAATCAAAAGCCTCATCTAAGCTTTTCTAAGGTAAGATACTTAATTTTCACACACAATGTAAGAGACATATTTTAAAATACTGTCTTCATTATATGATCAACGAAGCATAAGGTTTATAATGTCATTCAATCCCTTATAAAGAAAAAAACCACTTTGAAGTATGACAATCAAAGACCTATTTATGTTAAGACTGCTTCCAAAATAAAATATTCTCTTGAACAACCAGTGTTTTGCCAAGGTATTTACTACCCTAAAGATTACCACTCAAACACAAAATAATATACTTTGCTGACATGATACGTTTCCAAGAACAATGTTACTTTCAAAATGCTTCCTATGTCTCTCCCATCTCCACCTTTCCAATAACAGTTTTATCAAGATGGGAAAACAACAAAACCCATCCTCTGGAGTACTTGTCTCTCAGATTTTATTTATTTATATGAACAACCAAACCCAGAAAACCCTAGAGTGCATGTCAAGAACAGAAAGGGAGCTGCAAATCCATGAACTGGCAATAAAATAGTGATGCTGTACTTGAAGCCTGTAACTATTTAAAACACTGAGTGAATTTTAAATCACAAATTCCTATCACATTCTGGCACCTTTAACCAACAGAACACTTAACAACACAACTCTGCTACTCTCCCACATTCTACTGCTGATTTTAACTCAGGCAAAGGGTTACTTGTAAAGCTCTGCCTGCCTGCCCCAAAACCAAAGGCATTTCTTTGGGTTATTGTTGCCCTGGTTTTTGCTAAGCCTTCTGTTTTTAACCTTGGAGTCAGATTCTTTCTCACAGTTTCATGTAAATAATAGCCAGTGTTTACGTAACGGTATTTTCTGTTTTTCATTCCTTTCGTGATAAGAGAACTTTGATGAGCACCTTTCTTCTCCAGTGGGATTAAGAAGGAAGTGACATGCTCTCCAATCCCTTGTGGAGTTGGGAATTGTATAAGAATGTGAAATCTGTAAATAAAGGGTCTATTCCCCTCCTTTCTGCTGAACCTGGCAGGTGTGAGAGTGTCCTTATTGTGTTTTCTCAGACACAGGTTATAATGATAATTACACCTGGGAATACATAATGGTACAGAAACCGCCCAATACGAGGCCATGAAGAGTCACATACAGAATCCAGGCACATAAAATCCGTATAAACTACTGTATTTAAAGAAAAAAAGTCATTCAGCATACAAAGAACACCTGCCTCCCCACAGTTATCTGCTTCATATTTAAACACATTGTTAAAAACCACTGACAAACTACAATCTTTCTGGAATTTTTGGTTTGAGTTGGTAAGTTTCCATTAACCCTTGTCAGCAGCCACTTCTTCCAAGCGGAAGTTTTGGCCACAACTCTCTAATATCATGATAAGACAAGCAAACAGCAAATTTAAACTCATGTTTGTTTCTGGAGAGCTGCACTAACCAGACGTGCAGTACAAGTGAGGCCAGCTAAGCGTGGGCTCACAGCCCCAGCAGAAATTTGAAGAGATATTTAAACTTCCAAAAGGTGGCTTATATGTGACATGGCATTTAACTATGGAAGCACCAAAGACCAGAGGCTTTGCCATAGTAAAGCAGACAAGGAAGTCACTCCTGCAAGCCTCAGTAACTTGAGGTTACAGGCTAAAACAGACCAGGGACAGCGCAGCATGCCAGCAGGATGAAATCCATATGGGATCAAGAAAAGGAAACAAAATAAAAAGGAAGTTACATGAAAGCCAGATGATGAAATTAAAAAAAACAACATCCCCCCTTCAAAGAAATAAAAGCACAACTCAGCATCTGTTTGTATGTTCGTTTTTCAAACTCAAGCTTCCATCATTAAGTTACCCTGCTCCTACCAACCTGAAATCCCACCCGTGTTAAGTGGAAGCATGTTTTATAAACACATTGCCTTTTAAAAAAGGAGAAAATAAACATCTTTTTAATTCCCTGGTAAGAAATTACACAAAACTTAAGAAGAATTTGGCTTACCTTTTGAGAGTGCTAGCGAGTGATAATAACCACAAGCAACTTGAACAATTTGGATCTCTGATAAGCTTTTAATATTTCTATTGAGGTAGGAAAAGAGAAAAAATTGAGTTACCAGATTATGGTATGAAATTAAGGGTAATATACACAATGTGAATCCTTTTCACTGAAGTGTATTAAACATCCTAACTTTAATTAGATGCTATTTAGTACAATCTGAAGTCAAAACTGCTTATTTTCGAAAACTTCTAAGGTCAGGTTCTGTCTTATTTTCAAATAGATAAAGTCTGTAAAAGACCATAATGAAGAATTAGGGAGGTTCAAGTGCTGGGAAGGCAATCTCACACAGCTGAATGGAGGAACGAATACAGAATGCAAGAATAAACTGATTCTTACTTCTAGTTTCCAAAATTTCAGTTTACAGAGCTAATACACATTGCACAATATTACAAAGAAGTTGCAAATACACCCACATGTGCATTAAAACTCATAATGCTTTCAACTTTGGATGAGAAAAAAAGTTTCTAAAAGGCCTGTGGGGTTTTTGAATTTGATGCAGAAATAACATCTTGAATATTGTAGCCATGAATTACTAAGGTTCCAAGGAATTGTTACTTTTCTGTGTGGACTTCAGGTAGCTGGAATGCTTACAGGATTCTGAAAACAAGCACATGACCCTGGCCAACATTAATTTTTTAAACTAGAAGGTGTATTATTGAATGACAGCTGAAAAGCTTTGGGGTGAAAGCTGAAGTACAAAGATCAGACACCAAATATACCCTCTTCAAATTGAAAGTTTAACACTACTTCTCCTTAACTTCTCTTCAATAGCATTCATACTCTTAAAACACCCATCCTACTTTTCCAGTGTCTCATACTTAGTGGAGGACTATTAAAAAAAAAAACCAAACAAAAACACCCCAAAAAGCAACAAACCAAACCAAGCACAGCTGTAATACATTTCTCACCTAAGATGACTTTTTGAGAAAGGAAACTGTCTACACAGAGCATTCAAGTGTCATAGCTAAAATACATTTTCTGTATTTATATGGTTTTACCCATAAAAGCAGAATAGCTTAACCAATGTGATTTAAGCACACTATTAAAAAAAAAAAAAAAAAGGCAACTTATTATGTACTATTTTTAACCTGGGCACTCTGATGCATTCCTCTGTTCCTGGCAAGCCAAGCTGTCCATCAGTAGCCAGACCCCAAGCATATACCTGACCTTTGTCATTTAATGCAAGAGTGTGGGCTTCTCCACATGATACAGCTACAATATTTTGGGCATCCAGTGCACCAACATGCTCTGGAAAAAAAAAATAATTAGTTGTTTAAAAAAAAAACCTACTAACAAGCTAGGGTTGTTCCAAACAGTTTTACACAGTACTAAGATATCAACTGAAGTGACATTCAACGAAGCCCGCAAGTTCTGCTGAAACATCCTCTATTTAAAATTATGAACATGTAATTCTAGGAGAAATAAGATAGATTTGACACCGCAGAGTAACCAATAATGACTGTTTCTGGAGCAATATACAGAAGTGCACAAAATCTGCAGCTCGATCGTAATGGTTCCTTCTAATCTTGCCATCTGAAAATGAGTGCAGAAACTCAATTAACAGTAAGGTCAAATAGATTATTGTCAAATGACTACATGTGTAGACATTATGTAAGAGGGAAACATTCCACCACAGGAAATTACATTCACCTATTCATTATTAAGCAAAAGCCTGCAAAACAAGGCAGGGCAAATTACAGACTAAAGCTACTGATTTTGCAATGAGCTACACAATGTCTTCTTTATAATGCAAAATACTGTAGAAACAGATCCTAAAGAGTAATTTTTCTAGACATACAGTGCATGCCTCTGAAAAGCACACACTAAAATATCTGTGATTTTCTCTTTCCAGTAGCCTGCATCAATACATTTGGAAACACTCAAAGCTTGGTTTTGGCCTTATGATTCGTGATTAGAAGTCTAATATCTCCATTTCAACAGTAAGTAAAGCAGAGAAATATCATCAGGACCTGTCATTAAGGCTGGAATTTTTAATAGTTCCCTTAAATAAGAGATTGCTTGGACATTTTATTCCCAGTTTTCAAACACAAATTCTATTGCAGCCTAAGAATGGCATACCACTGAAAAAGCCTGTGTATCATCAATGTTACAGCACTCTAAACACAGCCTAGTACAGCCCAAGTCAACTTCAAAACAGTAGTTAACATTATCTGCAGAATGACAGGCACTCAGCTTCCAAAATAAACCAACACAGGCAGCAGATATAAGCTCTTTTTATTACATACAGCTGGTCTGACTAAAGAGGTTACCACCCCAATTCACCCATCAGAGCCTCCCACAGCTCTGCCAGTGGGAGAGGTCATGGAAGCACTCTCCAGTTCGAGCACCAGCACACAGATTAGCTCAGGCAACCTTCCCCAGCTGCTGAAGCAGCCAGCCTGACTCTGCCTAATATGGATTAAGGAACATTCATGTAGTCCCTATGGCAAGCAGAGCTCTAGAAGGTGTAAAGACGGAAGGCAGTGGGGACACAGACCTAGCAAAGACACAGAGTCAGCAACAAAATTATCTTTAGTTAGCAGAAATACATTCAAAAGAGAGCATCCACCCATCTGTAAAGATACCAAGCCTCTTCAGACTGTGTGAATTATCCCAATGCTCTGACTTCATATTACAACACTCAGTATTATCAGTAACCTCTAGGTGAAATGAAAATTACAGAGGACATTACAATCCTCATACGTCTGAGCATATGAAAAAAAAAATTATAGCAAGTCCATTACATATGAAAGGTCATACAAATTAAAAGTCAGATATTTTCATTGTAACCTTTAGATTTAAAAGACAATTCAGCATAATTTTCAAAGTGGGCAACAAGTAGTCAGAGTAAGTTTGACATGCTGAGTTTCTCTTCATGTTCACGAAGTAGATGTTTGCACAGGATTAAAGTTCATCAGTTTTAATATCCACATACTCATTTCCAATAGATATCCAAATTAGCTTTAAAAAGTTACGTATTAAAAAAAAAAAGTCTTTAATTGGCACCAGAACTGAGTAAAGGAGAACTACTAAAACACCATGTGACACCTCATTTCCATTTGAAAAATTTGTGGGAAATATTGAGACAAGCAAGTTGTAAAACTGCTCTGGGAGTGACTAGAATGAAGCCTTAGTAAGCCTTTCCAGCTTGTTACGCTCTGCTGTAAGCAGTGAGCAGCACTGTTCCCTGGCTCTCAGCAGCACCAGCTATGACTCACATGCGAGCTCTGAAGGGAGCCCATGTGCACACTCCTCTGCAGTCCCTGCAAGATGTTTACCCACTTCTGCTCCAGAACTGCACTAGGAGGGAGCAGTAACACACAGAACACAGGTGGGAAGAAAAGAAGCCCAGAGAAGAGCTACACAGCATCCTTTAGGTTTTTCCAAATCCTCTCCCTGTAGCACTGCGTATGCTGACAAGTCTTTTATCAAAAGTTTTATTTTTAGTTCTTAAAATAAGAGAACATTGCTTTAATCAGACCTGCTGTACACCACATATTCGACAACTAAAAACACACTGCATGTTTCTCAGCTGTGATATGCCAAATACTCATCCCCATCATATTCCAACAGCCAAAACCATACATAAAGTAAAATACTAATCCATGCATTGCAGCAGGTCAGCTCCCCTTGAGATTAAAAGCAGGCACCGAGTCTCCCATGGCCTTAGGCAAAGTGATCCCATGCTTGAAAGAAAAAAATAGTGGCACTGCCCAGCTGCACAGCAGGCAAAGATATGGGGAGACTGCCATGTTTCACAGCAGGTTGTTTCCAACTGTCACAAGAACCCACCCAAGCAAAGCAATGCTTTTCCAGTTAAAAATACGTCCATTCTTGGAAGAACTACTGTGCACGAATTCAGAATGTGCACAGACACTGGCAATCTTGGCTTTGATGAAGCACAACAGAACAAAAGACACGGAATCTCCACAATTCGCCACTTCTAAACTTACCGGGTCTTTTCCTGGCTTTTTCATGCCCTAGTTGTCCTAGATCGTTGCATCCACATGTATAAACAGTCCCATCATCCAGGACAAAAACAGTATGTCTCAGTCCACATCCTACATCTCGGACCCTTTTATTTAGGAAAAAGTCACTTTTTCTGGGTTCTAAAACAATCTCTTCATCAATTCCACCCAATCCAAGCTGTCCAAAAGATGCATTGCCCCAGCACAACATGTTTATACTTCTTTTTATCGGAGATCTTCCAACTTCACTTTTCTAGATTATTCCTTCTGCGTAGCTGTTAAGAAAAAAGGAAAGTGTACATCTTTCAGTATTGTCCCCAACATTTACATTCTCTTCTATACAGCATGTAATCCATGAGCTCACTTCGCCCATACCAATGTATTAAAACCCTGAACAATTTTTAAGAGTGTGATTTGCTTTCTTGGACAGGATTTGCAGTAAGATTTCCCATTTCAGATACAACTTATAAGATGCGCAACTCCCTGGTTTTATAAAACTTTGTTTCAAAAACTTAAAACACTATTCTCATAAAACTTCTTTAATTCCTAATCCAAATTCACACAAACTTGCAGTTGCAACCAATTCCAACCAGTGGAAATGACCTCAAATATCTTCCAAGGAGACAGCACAGGCTGCTTTCTTTACTTGAGGAGTTGCATGACTCCAGTAAGCACTATGTATGGCCTCAAGATCATCACCAAAAACAACACTTGACTCATGGCTTGGAAAAAATTGGTCAGCTCTGATCAATCCAGTTATACAATAGCAAGTACAATATGCTGTGTCAGTCCTTACATTTAAACAACTCTGAGTCAACTGAACTTACAATTTAAAAGAAAATAAATAGCTGAAACTCAAGTCCCCAGTCTTGCACTGCAATCAACACCAGCTACAGCTTCAGTTACTCTGCAGTAACAGGAGGCCTCATACACCAACTCCCCCCAGCAAGCCCACACCCCTAATCCCTAAATTACAATTATCAGTATTTGTGCTGACAGACTCTGTACCTTTTTGGAAAGGATTCAAAGCTAAAGCTACTCTTCTCTTTCATTTGCAGTAGTGCACATGACTAAGAATTCGTGACAATGTTTTCACTACTACTTATACCACATATCCATGATAGTAAGTTTCCCTGTATTTTCAGAGCAATTTAAAAGTCAGTGTAATCCAATGTGAAATTACTATAAATTTTCATCTGTGACCATTATTTAGCAGACACTCTGCAGGGTCATAACACGTATAAACTATGTAAATCCCAAACTGCTCAAAGAAACAAGCCAACACTTTACATCTAAGCGTTACATACACCAAAGGGCAGAATTCTTGCCAGCACAACTGGCAAGATAAACTATTTTTCTCCGCAAAAGTCAAAACACAGTAAACAAGACACTTATTTTTGTGACTGCATTAAAAAAACCCAAAAGCAACACCAAACCAAAACAGCTTAAAATATATTGCATTCTGTTTACCTATCTCGGGAGGTGAGGCATGATCAAATATTTCCCTAGCTATAGCCTATCACATTCAGAAGTGGACATCGAAACGAAGTCGTCTTCAGTTAAGACATAGCTATGCAACAGAACATGTCACACCTGTGTAGCAGAGACTTGCTTCAACCTGCAACATAAGAAGTCAGAAAAGATGTATGATTATACTTCTTCCAGATTTCTGTAGTCAAGATTTACCTCCACCTCCAGCAGGAAAAAAATAAGAAAAAGTTCTACGTTCTATTGAACTATGTAAGTATTTCCACGGAAGGCGGGGTTGTTTTGTTTTGTATCATTTAAGAGTCAGTAGCCAAAGTTCTGTACTTTGCTCTCAAATCACGGCACTGTTTCACCCCTGCGTGGCCATGAGAGCCAACTCGCGCCGTCAGCTGCTGGATACTCCCGCGCGTGACGTGAGCGGCCGGGTGCCGACAGGAGCACGGACCGGGGGGAAGCACCGCACTCGCCCTGCGCCGCCGGGGAGCGCGGGGCGGCGGCGGGGAAGCGCCTGGACGCTTCGCGCGGGCTATGGCCCCTGTCTGAGCGCTGGCGCGCTCTCAGGCCGCGCCCCGTGAGGGGACCCCGCCCGCCC